>JAJPUD010007955.1:29995-56159 GCA_023553655.1 Myrmecobius fasciatus | reverse complement strand
AAGGAAAGAAGGAAGGAAGGAAGGAAGGAAGGAAGGAAGGAAGGAAGGAAGGAAGGAAGGAAGGAAGGAAGGAAGGAAGGAAGGAAGGAAGGAAGGAAGGAAGGAAGGAAGGAAGGAAGGAAGAAATCCTTTGATTAAATCTGACTAATTCAGAGGCATATTTTTATCCAAATAACCTGTTATTTCATTTTGGTAGAAAAGTCACTTCCAATCACTTACAACAATGCTTCTGTAAATTTTCATCTTAGAGAGTGGTGAGAAACAGGATCAGAGAATCTTTGACTGATCCAAATTACACCAGAAAAAGAATAACATACCCAATAGATTGTTACTCAGCCTTTGTTTGATTATCTCCAGTAAGAGTAATCCTTCACCATACTCCAACCCAGGTAGTCCATACCAGTTTTTGGATTGTTTTAATTGTTAGAAATGGGTGAGAATTTTTTTTCATCACATGAAACTTAAATTTTCCTTTCCATGATTTCCACTCAGTTTTCTATTTCTGACACAAAAAGAACAAACTATTCCACAGTGTATACTTACAAGTATTTGAGTCAAACAAGCATTTAAATGATTACAATGTTCCAGGAATTTTTAGGTATTAATGATTCCTAAATAAACATTCTTTACATTCATTGAACTTATCTTCTGCTTGGACTTAGGGATAAATATTTCAAAAAATAAGCAAATATAAAACATATCCTGCACTCTCTCTGGTGCAATTCTCCAATTTGCATTCTTATTTGTAGGTTGAGGTTATGAAAGTGACTGCTGTATAAGATTCAATACTGTGCCCTGTGGTATTCATTATAAAAACCTATAGTTCATGAGCCCCCAGCAGTGTACATCACATTAATAATTAGCCAGTAAAGTCAATTAGCTCTTAGCAAAGACATTTACTCAAATGATATAACAAGAACAATGGTTATAAAACAATCCCTTCCATAAACCTGAGACACAGTACTCTCTCACAAATACAGACATCAGGGAGAAATCCATTCTGATGTTAGAATATGTTTGTGTGTATTCACACACACACATGCACATATAAGTATGTATGTATTTTGCGTATCATAAAAAAGAAGCCATTGTCTCCAAAGTACAAATATAGTCTGCATGGAACATGCTTTTACATGTCATTATCTCTATATAAATTTACCTTTAACAAGCTTAGAATTTTCCTAAGTATCATAGGAATATATTATAGGTATATTTAGAAAATAAATACCAAGTGATAGAGGGACACTAGTAACTAGAGGAATCAGAAAAGGACCATTTAAAATAGGTATAATCTATTTTAGCTAAGCCTTGAAGGTAACCAGAGGTTCCAAGAGGTAGAAATGATGCTGTACAAATGTGTAGGTGATAAAATGAAGTGTAAAGCTTCTGTTCTTCTCTGGAATTTAGTTTATTTCAGTACTAGTTCTAAGCTGGAGTACTTAGAACTAAACACAGTGTCACAGATGATGTTTGGGCATGACAGAGTACAAGGTGACTGTCGCTTCCTTATAGTTAGAAGCTATGCTATTCTTGATGTAGGAAAACATTATTTTAGCTTATGAAGTTGCCCTATCACATTATTGATTCAAATTTCTTGTGAAGTCCACTAAAACTCACAAATCTTTGATCACACAAATTATCTTCTAACCTTGTCTTCAAAATTAAGTGATTTGCCTATAAAGCTCATGGTTTAAAAACAAGATTTGTTGTAAAATAAGATAACTCTGAAGTACCATTACACATTTCTCAGACTGGCTAAGATTACAAGAAAAGATAATGACAAATATTGGAGGAGATGTGGGAAAACTGAGACACTGATACATTGTTGGTGGAACTGTGAAAGGATCCAACCATTCTGGCAAGCAATTTGGAATTATGCTAAAAAAGTTATCAAACTGTGCATACCCTTTGACCCAGCAGTGTTTCTATTGGGCCTATATCCCAAAGAGATCTTAAAGGAAGAAAAGGGATCCACATGTACAAAAATGTTTATGGCAGCCCTTTTTGTAGTGGCTAGAAACTGTAAACTCCATCAGTTGGGGAATGGCTGAATAAGTTGTAGTGTATGAATGTAATGGAATATTATTGTTCCATAAGAAATGATCAGAAAGACGATTTCAGAGAGGCTTGGCGAGATTTACATGAAATGCTGCTGATTGAAGTGAGCAGAACCAGAAGATCATTGTACACAGCAATAAGATTATATCATGATCAACTCTGATGGATGTGGCTCTTTTCAACAGTGAGATGATTCAGGTCAGTTCCAATGGACTTGTGATGGAGAGAGCCATCTGCATTCAGAGAGAGGACTGTGGGAACTGAGAGTGGATCACAACAGAATATTTTCACATTTTTTGTTGTTGTTTGCATTTTTCTTTCTCATTTTGTTTTCCTTTTTGATCTGATTTTTCTTGTGCTGCATGTATGTATAGAAGAACTGCACGTTTAACATATATTGGTTTGCTTGCCATCTAAAGGACAGGATAGGGGGAAGAGAGGAAGAAAAAAATTTGGAACACAGGACTTTGCAGCAGTAAATGTTGAAAACTATGCACGTTTTGCAAATTTAAAAAAGCTTTAATTAAAAAAAATAAAAACAACATTTGAATCCACATCTTCCTGATTCAGAAACCAGTCTTCCATCCATTCTATCAAGATGCTTCTGTATGAATAAGTTTAATATATTCAACAGAAGATAGTTAAATGACATTAAATAAAATATCTCATTTAAGTTGCATTAACCTGAAAGAATCCTTAGTCAGTTCAAAAAGATCTCTATCCCAAGAAATGATATGGTCCTAATTTTTTGGACCCTGGCTATTGAGTGAGAGAAACTGAGTTGATACTTCATCTGTGATTCTAATGCAATATACTTAATCTCTTGGAGCTTCCAGTTCTTCATCATTAAAATAAAAGGTTTAGGCTAGGTGACCTAGAAGGTCCCTTCCATCTCTAGGTCCTTCTACTGTTCTGGCAATTAATAACTCATGTACCTCTAATATTCCTAAGGAGCAAAAAAAAAAAAATAGAAAAGTGAATAGGGTCAGATAAGGTAAATAGTTCTATCAGTTGCTTCCTGAGGCAAGGAAAGGGATTCAAAGAAGACTGTGAGAAGAAGAGAGTTCTCATCATGGGACATCACTAATATACAAAGGATAAAGAAAAAATTCTTATCTTTTTATTTTTTTAACTTAAGATCCAATAATTTCTAACTATAACACAAAGATTTGATTTCTGGTAGGGTTCTGAATGTTCAGAATTCATTATGTCAAGAAAAAGAAAATAGCATTCATTTTGTCAACAGAAATTTCTAAGTAAGTTTTTTTGAAGGTAAACTGGTAAAGCTCTAATGGAAGGCTTAAATAATATAGTAGCTTTATTCTACAGAATGCCAGCTCTTAAAAATTCATTTTTAACTCTTTCAGAACTTAGAATTTTTCTTTTTTTTTCCTTTAGATAATACCAACTCTTGTTCCTTACCCCATCTTCAAATTTAATGTAGATATAACATATGCATGGGAAAAGGCTCTTTATTTTCTATTAGCATGCTTAAGGCCATTATAACAATTTGTTTTGAATAACTTAAATAGGAACTAAAGCAGATAGCTAGGTGGTACAATGCATAGAGTACTAGGTTTGAATTTAAGAAAACCTGAATTCAACCCCAACCTCAGATACTTATAAACTATGTGACCATAGACAAGGAGATCAATATCTTTGACTTTTTTTTCCTGAGGCAATTGGGGTTAAGTGACTTGCCCAGGGTCACACAGCTAGGAGGTGTTAAGATTTGAACTCAGGTCCTCCTCACTTCAGGGCTGGTGCTCTATCCACTGCGCCACCTAGCTGCCCCCAATATTTTTAACTTTAAAAACAAGCATAATTACTAATGTGGAAATATATTTTAAAATGATTGTACATACCTATAAAATTGTTTGATATCTTAAAGAGGAGGGAGATAAGGCAACAGCAAGGCAAACGAACTCAAAATCTTAAAGAAATGAATATTCAAAACTATATTTACATGTAACTGAGAAAAATATAATACTATTAAGGAAAAATAACTATATCAATAGAACCTACCTCTAAAAATTATGAGGATGAAATAAAATTATATTGGTAAAGCAGATAGTACACTGGTTGACATGATATGTGTTATACAAACTTTTATTTCCTTCTATTCAATAGCACTAATGGTGAAGGTCAAAAATCAAATTATGGCTAATTCCAATATTTTTACACTAACCCATATTACACAACTAAAATATTCTTTCATAACTTCAGTAACTAATCCTTTCTGCCAAGGATTCTCCATGAGCTTGCTTTGTATCAAAGACTACCAAGATTTCTTAGTTAGATTATCATGTTGCATTGGAATAAACTTAGGTTTATCTCTGACTTCTTCCTCATTCCATATATCTATTAGATTGGTAGATATTGGAAGGTTAGCCTCCACATTTCTCACATCTGACTCCTTTTGTCTAACAATCCAGTCATCACTTAAGGCCTTCATTATATCCTGATGGATAATTGGTCTCTCTGAAAGGTATTGTCTTCCCTGCACTATTGACAGTAATTTTCCTAAAGCTCAATTCTGTTTATGTTATTCTCCTGCTAAATAAATTCCAAATCAATAACATAAACATTTATTAAGCACCTACTATATGCCAGGCATTATATAGACAAAAACAGGCAAGCAAAACAGTCTCTGCCCTCAATAATACTATAGTCTAATGAGGGAAAATATCACACAAAGGGAAAAGCCAGGAAAGAGGGATAGATGCACACACAGCTTTATGGTAAAGTGGTGGTTAGTAGTAAAATTAAGACTTATGTCCATCAAGATAAAGGCAAAAGTTCACCAAAGCCAGGATGGTTCCAAGTTTGGAATCCAGGATTCTAGTGGGGATAAGTAGAAATGGCAGTCTGATAGAGAAGGCATGACATAGAGCTGGCTAAATAGTGCCATATATGAAATATTAACTCCATTTTTAACATTTAAAGCCTTTATACATGGCCCAAAGCCATTATTTCAGCTTTGGTATGCATTGCTCTCCTTCCTATACTTTACACTCCAAATAAAATGGCTTTCTTGTTCATCTTCACATGTCCCCTACCTTACACACATCCTCTCCATCTTCATCTCTTAAAATCAAAATCCACTTCTACATGAATGTTTTCTTGATTCCTCCAGCTATTATGCTATCCTTCAAAAACTGTCTTTTATTTATCTGGTTTATATTTGTTATAAACTTAATATGTATGGCTTGACTCCTCCAAGAGAATGTAGGCATCTTGAGAGTGGGGATTATTTATATTTCATTTTTTACTTTGTATTCATTATATACAATGTCTAGACACATGCAGCTTTATGGTGAGGAGGTAGGCAGTAAATAAAATCAAGGTCTATGTCCATCAAGATAAAGGCAAAAGTTCACCAGAGCCCCGATGGTTTCAAATTTGGAATCCGAGGTTCCAGTAGGCAGAAGTAGAGATGGCAGTGTCTAGAAGCTGGCACAAAGGCTCTTAATAAATTCTTGTTGAACTGTTTAAGTGTATTGTTAGTATAACACTGGGGAAAATATTAAGTGCTTATACTTTATCTCTGAGGGGGGAAAGAACAAAAAACATTCAAACTATAAAATAAACAAATAAACTTGTTTGGTTTCCAATAAAACTTAATATTGATTTTCCAATGTGACTCAAATGACTACACACTTGGGACACAAACCAATCTAAATCTCTGCCACCTGGGTGATAGAAAAGGGACAAGGAAATGGTTCTGAGGAAAATATAATAAAATGTAATATTTCCAAATGTGTATGTTAATATATGTGAATGATGGTGCTACATCCCTCCCAAACCTTGCCCTCCCCAGAATTGCCTATTTCTGTTGAAGTCACCACCATTTTCCCAGTTACCCTCAACTCTTCCCTCTCTTTTACTTCCAAATTCAATAAGTTGTCATGTCCTGTCAGTTTTATCAATACAATATATCTTGAATCTGTTTCCTTTTCTTCATTCATATGGCCTCTACCTTATATGTGGCCTATCCAAACAGCTTGCTAACTAGACTCCCTGATTCTAATCTGTCTCTGCCTCCAAATTGTCTTTCACATAAGATACCAAAACAATTTTTCCTGAGGCAACTGTAATCTTATTATTGCCTGATTGGTAATTTTCAATGACTCCCTATTGCAGGTAGGTTAAATTCAAACACCTCAACTTAACATTTACAAATTTTCAAAAGCTGGATGCAGCCTACATTTTTAGATCTAATTTGGCATTAATCCCTTAGTATAATATGCATTCTGGCTTAACTGGCCTACTTGTTTGTCCTGAAATTCAGCCTTCCAACTCTTTGCCTCTTTTAAGCTTTTTATTTTCAAAACATATGCATAGTTTTCAACATTTACCCCTGCAAAACCCTGTGTTCCAATTTTGGGGGGCATTGATGGGCATTCACTCAGTTTCCAGTTCCTTGACATTACAAAAAGGGCTGCCACAAACATTTTTGCACATGTGGGTCCCCTCCCCTCCTTTAAGATCTCTTTGGGATAAAAGTGCAGTAAAAACACTTCTGGATCAAAGGTATGCACAGTTGGAAAACTCTTTGGGCCTAGTTCCACATTGCTCTCCAGAATGGTTGGATCAGTTCACAACTCCACCAACAATGTATTAGTGTCCCAGTTTTCCCACATCCCCTCTAACATTCATCATTATCTTTTCCAGTCATCTTACCCAATTGCAACTCTTTGCCTTAATAACAGGCTAACCCTCATATCCATACTACTAATCTATTACTTAGAATTCTTAACTTCATTCAAAAGTCAACTTTTGAATGTTGACTCTAGGAATCCATTTCTGATTCCCCATTGTCCCAGGGCTTCTGTCTTTCTCAAATTATCTTGCATTAACTTATCTATGTAAATGTTGTATATGCCCTCTCCCAAAAGAATATAAGCTTTTTGAGGATAGACACTAGGTTTTGCAGGATTTTTTGTTTTGATCTTTATGTCAAAGACTGCACATAGCAGACAATTCTTTAGTAAATCCTTGTTAAATTGAATTGAAACTAACTGGATCTAATTATGCTTTTAAAACACGTATAAACCCATAAAAACAATTTCCAGGTAAGAAAACAAAGACAAGCAAAGAACTGTAATTTTTTATTCAGTGCATCCAGCTGATTGCAGATCAAAATAAATTAGTAGCTTTTTTTGAGGGGTGGGGTTAGGGAGGAAAGGAAGATTGCCTGAAGGGAAGAACAGATCTCTTAATATGTCATTTCTTATTTGACCAGATGGCCTTTGTTGGAAACATTTCTTCACACAGGTATGCCCAATTATTTTAAGTACTATCATTTCTTTAGAAAGGCAACTCAAGCCCTGAAAACAATAAAAATCTGGCAGAGATTATTTGATACGATTTTCCAAAATGCACCTTTTCAAGTTCTCTGTTTTTTACATTCTCAGAATGATGGTTTCACTGTAACCCAATGCCATACTGACTCCTTGCTTTATATAATGCGTCACATTTTCCAGGATCACTCTTGCAGACACAGTTGTATGTGATTTTTAGGTAATCAAACATGTGGTCCTCACCTGAAGATTAATCCATGATGGATGGTGTACCTAATTCACAAAGAAAAAGCTAGCAATATTTGAAGCAAAAACAACATTTTCCTATAGTGCAAATTAGGTTCTTTGCAAAGGCTTCTCCCAAGCCACATTTTCTCTTATGGGGAAAAAAATAGATAAATGGTTAGCCTGCAGGAGGTGAGCCCAGTCTTTAGTAATTCCTTAAGTTATCCTCCTTTTTCCTGTCTATTTGCTTTTTAGAAAAACAATCTCCTTCCACATGAATGTATTAGCATCTCTTTGTCCTCTGCTGCCATTATGGCCTACTTTGGGAATTTCCACATAGCCCATTTTATCTTTCTATATATAATTGTCTATTCAACACATTCACTTTGTGAGAAATCCCCATTCTCCTGTTTAAATTATGTGAATGGATTTAGAAAATGGTTTTCTTTTTACAGTTTGAGAAACATTAAAGGCTATTCTAAGAATTTCTTGTACCAAAGGCTCCTGAAACATGATAAACTATGAGATCTTACATGCTCTTCAATACATGATATCTCTATGTTATCTGCTTTCTTGTTGTTCAGTTCTTTTGAGTCTTTTGAGACTTTTGGTGACCCCATTTGTGATTTTCTTGGCAAAGTTACTGATGTGGTTTACTATTTCCTTTTCTGGCTCATTTTACAGATAAGAAAATTGAGGCAAACAGGGTTAAGTGACTTGCCTAAGTTCTCACAGTTAGTAAATGTCTGAAGCCAGATTTTAACTTAGATCTTCCTGATTCCAAGCCCAATGCTTTATCCACAATACCACCTAGATGACCAACTACTTCTTTTCTGGTTTGTGATAGTTTTTTTTTCCCTGAATCTATGATTGATGGATTGTCAACCTATTCTCCACTTATGTCCCTAACCCCTCTGTACCTTAATTACTGGGGTGGAAAGAATCCATCATCTCCTGATCGAATCATCTCTGGTGATATCCCTCTCTGAATTTAAGTAAACTCATTCCTAGGTGATAGACATAATAATCCACCTCCTTTCTTATTTGGTGGAAATAGCTAGTGATTTCAAACATTTATCACAGACTTGAAACCAGGCTCACTTCCACATCAGAATGAGGCACTGGGGACTTTGTGGACTATTCAGGATAAATTCTAAAGATTGAACTACTCTTCTACTTAGGATACCACATTTCCCTCACTGAACAGCTACTGTGTGCTCAGGAAATACAAATTAATATCAATATTTTCTATAAAACAATTTGATCAGCAAATCTACTAAAATAAAATTGCATCTGGAAATGTATTCTATCTGGATCCCATGACTGCTGACCAACAGGGTCCCATCACCTCTGACCCAGACATACCCAAGAGGATAAGAAAGCATTCTGAAGGTATTGCTTAAAATGCAGCTGCTACTGATCTTGTGACAAAGTTGTCAGCCTAGCTCTTTTGTGTACTTCATAAATGAAGATCTTGGACAACTTACAGCAAAGCATAATTCAAATAACAATCACATCACCACCAACAAAGCCTTTTCCTAGGAAAATAGGAGCATAGGGGAATAACAATACAGATCCATGGAAAAACCTAACAGAGTAACCAGATTCTCTACAGCAGCATTGATCTGTCACAACAAGGTCTCATACGATTCTTTTATTCTTCCTGTCAATATCTTATGCCCACATAATGAATAGCTTAAAGAACACCAGCCTGGGCAACTCCCTGGCTTTAGAGACTGCCTATAAGTGGCCTTTTATCAAGCGAGAAGAAGATGTCCTCCTTAGTCTTACTGACAGTAGCTGCTGCCTTCTTACTTTTACAACTCAACTGCTATGCTTCACATCATATTGATTTTGTATTATTTGTTATTTGTGATCATCCACTTCCTTCCTCACACTAATGTGGATTATTGACTATTATATACATCATTTTATATTTACATGTATTGATATTCAAAAAAACAATATACTATATAGGAGGAAATGGGAATGATACTTGAAAAGACAGAGTTAGGAACAGGAACTGAATCTCACCAAATACATTTAGAAGCAATCCATGATGGAGGTTTAAGGGTTTTAATTTTAAGGGCACTCAGGGAAAAGTGGAAAAGATCACAGATGGTATTATTGACAGAATAAAATCAAGAAGGCATCAGCAAATATGGACACAAATGCCTATGTTCTTATTGCTATAAAATCTTTTTTTCTACAAAATTTTCCTTGTGAAGCATCATCCCATGGATCCTATCAAACAGAAAGTTTCACTTAGCTCTTATATGGATGAAGGAATCATAACCCAAAATGATAAATTGACATATTTAAGATTATCCAATTAATTAGTTAACAAATTCAGTAGATTCATGGGTTCCAGACTATCAGAGTACCTTAGACTGCATTACTCTGTCTTCCTTGTGAACCATGATACAATTTTTGCATGTCTTATCCAGTTAAAACTTTCAAAATCATATTATCTCTCTGCAAAACAATTTTCTTCCCACAGTTCTCCACTAAACAGTCCTCTCATAGCCAAGAGAAAAGAAAGCTTTTAGAACTAATTTACTAGGTGTTATGACATAATGGGAGATGTAAGAAGCATAAGCAAATAATTTTAGAATACTTTCACCAATTGTTGTAGAGTATTCCCTAAGCCTTACCACCCACTTGTAGCATATGCTATGTCCTTTCTATGGATCTCCATAACTGAATGGTTTACATTCTTCTAAAAAAGACATGTTAAATAAAATCCAATTCTTTTCACAGTGGCTTTGGGTCACCATAATCATTATTACTAGATTTTATGATTCATGAAGTCAGGAACTACGTCCACATTCCTCCACAGGAAGTTATGTAACATGTAAATTTTTAACTAGCAATTCTGAAACCCAATGAAACTACAAAAATGGTACCCAGGACAGCTACGCTAAATATGTTTTCATATTTCAACTGTGGGAGTAAAAGCTCAACATTGCCCACATAGGACTGATATTAGGAAAAAACTGTCCAGGAAATAAGACTGAAAATTGATCCTTTGGTGAGGAGAAAAAGACTCAGGACACTATCGCAAACAGGACAAGACCCCAAGATAAAGACAGGTTACTTCTAGGGAGGTTTATTCCCAGGTATGGAGGCATTTTTTCTTGACATTTTCAATGTACCTCTCTGGAACAATTCTCTTCAATCCTATCATTTAAAAAAAGTTATAACTTTTGATTTATTAATAAGTAGATAGATTAGCTTATTAGAATTTGATATAAAATGAGTAGTCTGAGATTGAAGAAGGGAGTACACAAACTTTATGACATCTATTTTGGCTTCTGAGAAATAGTTTATAATTGGGTTTTAGTAGTGTTCAAGGTAGCTGAGTTTGTGTGGTTAAGTAACTTCCTAATAAATAAATCAGTTCTTTACAGGAAGGGGTAGTACTAGATAAAAAAAAAATTGCTATAAGAAAATGTCTCCCTCCTTCCCTCCGTCCTTCTCTTGTTTTTCTCTGTCTGTCTCTGTCTCTGTTTCTGTATCCCTCTCCCTCTCCTTCTCTTAAGATCTCCCTTTCCCTGTCCCTGTCCCTGTCCCTCTCTTATTTTCCTTCTCCAGAGTCAGATTGTTCTAGATATCTCATAATAAAATCTATCAATACCAAAAAAGGTCTAATCCATTCTCCATGGCCCCAGTCAGTACCCTTCTGATAGCAGGAAAGTTTTACAAGTCTTTCACTCTCTGAAATCATATCATATGGTATCTCTCTTGAGGTAAAAAACATACTGTTCCCAGTACAGGTAATGAATTATGACCTATTCTAATGATAGCAGTGGTTGTATCTAGAAAAGACAGTTTTACTAAATTTCAAATGACATTTTTCAGTTTTATGTAAGCATGCTTTACAAGTTAAACCCACCAGGAAAAAGCCATTCCCATTTCCTCTCAACCTCTATATATACTTCACCTAAGTGAAGAGAACAAAAGCTTTGTAGTCACAACTATCATACTTGAAAAACTCAACAGATCTGTGATCTCGTTAATGTGGGAATATCCTCCACATGTTTGGATAACAGCGCATATAGAGTGATAAGGGAGACTAGTATCTCTGGTATGAGGGCTTGCCAAGTCCTTTTTAGGACAGCCCATCCACCTTTGGTGTCCATTTGCTATGCAACTATTACCTGTGGCTACAAGAAGCTGTAGCAGGTGCAGTGACCACATCCTTGTAAAATGGTCTTGGTAAATGGACTAAACCAGCTTGAGAGTAACTGATAGATCTCAAACCCATCAGTGAGTTAGGGGACTGTCTCCCTCAAGCATCTGAACACTTCCCCTGGCAGATGGATGGTTGATAACAATTTATTCCCATGGACTGGGAAGGTGGCTGAAGCAAGTGTTGTCAAAGAGCGCAGAGCTTGGTCAGACATCAAAGACACTAAGGTCATCTGCTGTCCCCCAGGAGATACCAGTTATCTTGAACTTTGTCTTGGCTTTGGATTTAAATTACTCTAGAGGCTGATGATTTTGTACAATTCTGCCTCACAAATTTAATTCTTGCACAAATTAACCTATCACCCCTTATAATAACTCTTTGATAATGAAGGGCAAATAACAACAATTAGTATCACCATATACGTTTTCTATCCTGTGTGATTCTTGGACAAATATTCCCAAAACATGAAAAGCTTTCTTCTATGTCACAGCATTCTACAGACAATGATGAAAAACCTAGGCAATTTGTTACTCCTTAGTCTCACTTTATCATCTAACCATATAAAATGTAAGGTCCTTCATCATAAGGGATTGCTTCATTCTTTGTATCTATTTGTATACCCAGTACTGGAATATATGAGTTGATTGTTGATTAATCAAATACCTCCTGGATATGGTTTATGGCAATTCTTTATTGGAACTATAAAGTGAAGTAACATGACACTTGTACTCCTAGTACCAACAATTTTTCCCTGAAATAATTAATAATAATGTATTTAGTCATTTTTATGTCTGTCCTTTATGACTTCAATTGGGATTTTCTTGGCAAAAATATTGAAATTGATTGTTATTCCCTTCTCCAGCTCACAGATAGATGAGGAAACTGAGGCAAATAAGCTTAAGTGTAATGTTCTTTTTTCTGATTTGTTATTGGGAAGACTTAAATAATTGTTTAAGGTCCTGATACTTCAAGAGTGAATGTATATGTCTTTGAATTCAGTCAGTAAAATAATGATCAGGACACAAACAGTCAGTACTGGATAACCCCCAAAAAGTGGGGCTGGAGAAATTCCCCGTGATGCTCTGCTACACTACACAGAATTTCTAACAGCTATAGGACAAAACTATTTGCTATTCTGACCTAGAAAAGAATGAGTACAAGTTCTCTCCCAGGACAACAACCAAATACCAGATTGTCTTTTGAGTTTGGCCACCCCCTAAATTCCTTTGGATTTTGATGATTAGCTTTGAAATTATTTTGATTCTAAAAGTCTTGCTGTCAGAGTAATGTAAGATGTATAATACACTTTTTTTTCCTTCTGTATTGGATTTTAGAAAGGATTTCACTAGCTTCATGTGCTTATTGAAGCTGTTTGATCCATTGTCTGAGATTTGAGCTTCAGTTCTCACTACATGGCTTATTTACCTTTCTTTCCTTAGAAAAATCAGTAGCACAAACAGAAATACTTGATGTGCGCCAAGTTGTTTTTAGTAGAAAATAAAGAGGGAGAAAAAATTATCTGTGTAATTCCACTAAGAGAGAACTCAAAGAGATGGCCAGAGAAGAAAAGAGAACCACAGTCTAATATTTCTTAAAATTCACTTTTTGTCCCTAATGGGAGTATCCCTGATGGGAAGACAGGAAATCAACATGTATTGAGCCCACTGTGCTAAGCATTTTATAATGATCATCTCATTTGTTCCTCAAAACAGCCTTATGAGATAACTACTATTATTTCCATTTTACAGTTGAGGAGGTAAAGGCTGGCAGAGGCTAAGTGATTGGTCTAGAGTCACACAGGTGTTAAGTATTCGTTGCTGAATTTGAACCCGAGTACTTATCACTCAGCTCCCAGTGCTTCATGGCCAACTTGTTAATAAGGAAAGGATTTGAGTCCAAAGCCTGGAATCTAGTTGTTCTGCCACTGCCCTTTGTGAATATCTCCTCCTTCCTCACTTGGCTTTATTTCTTTCGGACTTCTTTGAACAACATCACTATGCCCTCAAGCCTGCTACCTTCTCCTCCCTCCCCACTCCAGTCTTTCAGCTTCCATTTGTATTTTTCTTTTAGACTGTAAGTTTCACTAAAGGTAGGAATTATCTTTCTTTTTGGTATATGTATTCCAGCACTTATGCCTGACATATAGTAGACATTTCATAAATGTGTCACTCCTCCTCATACTACTACTTTTCTACTATTACTCCTCCTTCTCCTCTTCCTCTTCCTCTCAGTCTTCTTCCTCCTTTTCTTCATCTTCCTCCTTTTCTTCCTCTTCCTCCTTCTCTTTCTTCTCCTCCTCCTCCTCTTCCTCTTTCTCTTCTTTTTCTTCCTCTCACTCTTCTTCTTTCTCTTCCTCTTTCTCCTTCTTCTCTTCCTCCTTCTCTTTCTTCTTCTTCTCCTCCCCCTCCTCCCTTCTCCTCTTCCTCCTCCTCCTTATACAAGTCACTTCATCACTAGATAGCAAATAGGTCATGAGAGGATTGGTCTTTCAAAGTTGTTTGTTTTTATGATGGTATGGTTAGTGGATAAGGTATTTCCCTGATTCTGCTTACTTCACTCTGAATCATTTCCTATAAATCTTCCCACATTTTTCCACAACCATTCCTTCTATCATTACTTACAGCATAATCTATAATTTGCTCATCTATTCCCCAATTGATGAGAATTCTGATCAATATAGGGACCAACTATGATTTCAATGATGAAAGACCTATGATAAAAATGCCACCTAACTCCTGAAGGAGATGTGAAAGACTAAAGATGCAAAATGAGGGATATATTTTTGTACATAGCTAATGTGGGAGTTTCTTATGTTTGACTATGTGTAATTGTTACAGATTTTTATTTTGTTTTTAATGGAAGGAAATGGAAACAGAGAATAAATGCTTCTTAACTGACCAAAAAAATTTTTTAAATGAAAGGATGGACAAAAAGACTTCTCAAGTATCTCCCAGTTTTGAAATGCTGTGATTCCATAAAATTAGTTTGATTAGAACAGCTAAATTTAGGAAATTGATTACTTTTTGGTAAAAGTCACTATAATACCCAGCATATTAACAAATTTTACTTTTGAATAATGAGGCCTTTTGAAGTTTCCCATTTTTTGATGAGTGGGATACATTTTTCTTGATTCATACTCATAAATCTTAAGCTGAAAGGGAGTCTAGAGGCCATTTAGTCCAACCCTTTCATTTCACAGATGAAGAAATTGAGACCCACAGAGATCATTTGAACTAGATCACTTGCCTAAGGTCACACAGGTAGAGTTAGGCTTCAAATATAGGTCCTTAAAATTCACATCTACCATAGCATAGCAGCCTCTCTGAAATGTATAACGTAATATGGGCAAATAGCACCGCAATCAATGAGTTAATTTCTCCTTAGGAAGGAAATACAAGAGAATACCAGAGTTCACACACATATAAGTAACTGGCTTCTTCACTCTCTTAGTGGGAGTGAGCAACCATTTCAATATTATAATTAGCAAGTTTGGATGTATTTGTGACTTGTAGAAAATGGATACGAGGGAGGGGGGAAAAGCTAATGAATATCACACCCCCTTCTTGACACTGCTGTTTCTAGAAATTTAGGGTTTTGAACCTAAAGATGTTAATGCCTCCTGTTTGAAGGCATGCCAGCCCAGCTGCAGAGAGCATTTCAGCCTAAAAGCCTAGGAAAGCACAGCAAACTACCATAGCATGGGATTTCCAACAAACACTCACAAGAGGTTAGCAATTTTACCACGCACTTCTTTTTTTCAGCAAAAGGAAGTCACTGTTGACGTCATATTATTTTGCAGAAAGGGACATCAAAACAATGTTGTTTTAAGAGAATCCAGATACACAAGCCAAATTTTTTTTCTTACACTGCTCCAAACCAAATTTGGGAAAGTACCCAAAATTATGTGGAAAAACTCAGTCATCATTTGGGGCCTTACTATATTTAAAAATAAACATAAAAATAGAAAAAAATACGGTAGCTAATAGGAATCAATAAATATACTGGCTTTTAAGTCCAGTGAAGTTTATAGGGTCCTCAGGATATTTCTTTATTGAATAAAATAAATTACACAGAA
Source organism: Myrmecobius fasciatus (assembly GCA_023553655.1). Taxonomy (NCBI): domain Eukaryota; kingdom Metazoa; phylum Chordata; class Mammalia; order Dasyuromorphia; family Myrmecobiidae; genus Myrmecobius; species Myrmecobius fasciatus. The sequence continues at coordinate 40,306 of JAJPUD010007955.1, read as the reverse complement.
TTACAAAGGAAACCAATCATATGGAAATCTAATTATATTCACATATATATGTACATATATATATACATTTAAATCATGAACACCAAGTTAAGAACACCTGCTCTATATTCCTCCTACTTTGTTCTCAGCAGTCATTTTAATAAAGATAACACCAAACTTACTAATTTGCTCTATGCGTTTCTTTACACACATAATGTATATATGCATTACATTACATATACAATATACATATATGTATATATATATGCATATATACATATATATGTGTGTATATATATATGCATCCAGCCCTTGTCTCTTGTGTATAGGAGGGTAAAGTTTGGTAAAGAATTAAAGCAATAATTATTTAACAGAAAATATAATATGTATATGTTTTAAGAGATTCTAGTAGGCTTAGTAGATTTCCCCAACTAGATCAAACTTCTTAAGAAGCAGGAACCTAGAGCACCAGCCTTGAAGTCAACAGGACCTGAGTTCAAATGGGGCCTCAGACACTTAACACTTCCCAGCTGTGTTATCCTGAGCAAGTCACTTAACCCCAATTGCCTCAGCAACAACAAAAACAACAACAACAAAAAGCAGGAACCATGTTTCCTACTCCTTTCTTAACAGCTTCCACTTCCCTATGCATTCTATATATGTAATAAGTGCCTGTTAAGGTATTATAGAATTTAAAATATTAGATAAATATGTTATTATTATTTATTTCAATCAATGGACCAATGAGAGCTTGTTGATTTAAGTAGATGTATGAATACAGCCCATCTATGTTCTCTCTTGTTGGGTCACTCTTGTCCATATCATCATGCAAATCCTGGAGTTCCCTGCAAGATGCTAGAGGCCTTCCTTCTAATCTCTTGATGTTTCATGAGAACCAGTGGAATATAATAGCCATTCATTATGTATCACTTACTTTTACCATACAGTTAACTGGTTTATCTTCTTTCCCAATGATACATTCCTCTAATGACATCCTTTACACGATTCTTTATTTGCTAGTAATATATTGTAACCTATGAATTATGGAGACATTGATAGGGGAATGAATAAGTTATTATTATTAAAGGAGAAAGAATAAATGGAAGGAGCAGAAGATACTGTACAACTTATTGAACTTAGTTTAAGAAATAAGTGTTGAATTAAAATGTCTCCCGAAAGTTGCTGCCTCATTAAATTTAAACATTTGCATGAAATATCAAAATTATAGCAGCTTAGGAACCAATAAGCTTATTGTTTCTTGAGTCTGGGCATGCTATGCCCATAGAACTGAAAATACAACTTTTTCTTAAAATTGCACATGTTCAAAAGGTGATTATAAAGATATGAGCCTTTCAACATCAATATTATATGAAGATCAATTCTAATGAGCATAATTCTCTCCAATGAGATGATAGATGCCAGCTCCAATGATCTTGTGATGAAGAGAGTCATCTATACCCAGAGAGAGGACTATGGGAACTGAATATGGATCACAACATAACCTTCTCACTCTTTTTGTTTGGTTATTTGGTTGCATTTTGTTTTCTTACTCATTTACTTTCCTTTTTGATCTGATTTTTCTTGTGCAGCAAGCAGATTGTATAAATATGTTTACACATATTGGATTTAACATATATCTTAACATGTATAATATATATTGGATTGCTTTTCATCTATGGGAGGAGATGGAGGGGAAGAATGGGAAAATCTGAAACACAAGGCTATGCAAGGGTCAATGTTGAAAAATCATCTGTGTGTATGTTTTGAAAATAAAAAGCTTTAAAAAGATTTTTAAAGATGTGAGCCTTTTAAAATATTAAAGGAGACAATATAAAAGTATTAATCAGTTTATCTAAAGTATAATTTATCTAACAATAAAATGGAGCTTTTCTAAAGAAAATATATCACAAATATGAATGTTAGTCCAAATGATATTAAAAATACCATTAATCTGATTGTATGTGTGCTTTTAAGAACATATGTGGCACAAAATCTATCTAAAATGAATAATATTTATATCTTTAAGATCAACAATAATAACAATTATAACAAATAATAAGTATATGTTTTAAGGTTTGTGAAATAGTATATACACATAATATATACATATATGTGTCTCTGTCTTACCATAAAGAGAGCATCTAGCACAGCATCATTATAATAAAATTATATTCTTCCAATGATATTGAAAGTGGAACAGTAGAAAGAATTTGGAGTCTGAAGAACTATGTTCAAATTCTGGCTCCCCCATTTACTACCTGTAGAGCTCTGGGCAATCACTTAAACTTCTCAGGGTCTTAGTTTCCTCTTCAGTTAAATGAGATGACTTCAAAGTTTTTTCTAGCATTAAATCTAAGGTCTGGTCTCATGGTAAGACTACCAAAACAGGAATAAATGATTAAACATTTGATTTTTATCCACCTGAGAAATAATGTTTTTAAAAAATTAGGCTACTTTCTTTAAGCATTAGAATAGGATAAGGTAGTTTTTTAATAACATACAATTCTCTCTCTGGTTAACCTGAGGTAATATGAATCATCACAGACTTAGAGATTTAGGTTGCTTTTAAGCATTCAATGATATCTCCATGAAGGCAATAACATGTGGTAGCCTAAGAGGCATGGTAGAGGGAATGGGGAAGGGAAGTAAATAAGTATTTATATAGCATTTACTGTGTGCTTGCTATATGCAGATATTTTTACAAATACTGTCTCATTTGATAATCCCAGAAACCTGCAAAGCAAAACCCACATTTCACAGTTGTGGAAACTGAGGCAGAGGAAATTTTATGTGACTTATCCAGGATTCCAAAGCTAGTGTCTGAGACCACATTTGAACTCAAATCTTCTTGCCAATCAGTCTAGCACTCTGTCAGAAAGAGTTTTATTAAGATGATTACTGAGACCACTAAGGGAGAGAGTGTAGAGCATGTGTTCCTAACTTGGTGTTCATGATTTTATATAAAAATATATGTGTGTGTATACATACCTATATATAACACATATATCTATTAATAAATAGATTTTCATATAGTTGGTTTCTTTCATAATTCTGTGTATTTTATTTTATTCAATAAAAAAATATTCTGAGTCCATAGGCTTCACTTGACTCAAGGGCCAGTACTTTTATTAGTTCCTACTGGCTACTGTATTTTTTATATTTTATGTTTAACCATCTAGCTGAGTGGTATAATAAAAATTCACTAGATCCACACCAGAACATAAGTCCAATGACCATCTCTGCCATTTATTAGCTATAAATTTATTTACAGACATATTTAGGAAAGTTATTGAACCTCTCAAGACTCCAGGTTTTTTTTTTCAATCTGCAAAATGATAGGATTCTTTTCCATTAGATTACAAGGTCAATAAAGGCAAGGGCTGTCTTTTGTTTTTCTTTATATCCCCAGTTGTTAGAACATTGCCTGATTCACAGTAGGCACTTAATAAATGCTAGTTGACTAACTACATGATCTCTAAGGTCCTTCCTACCTTTAATATTTGAAGTTTCCCCATGAGTATTAGACTTGGAATCCAAAAACTTGGATTAAGTCTATCTTCACTCTGCTATTTATTACTTGTATAACCTTGGACAATTTATTTAGTCTCTGGGAATCAATTTCTTCATTTGTAAAATGAAAATATTAGTTTAAGTGACCTCTAAGATCTCTTACAATTATAATATTATCAACAAATAATAATAATAATAAATTACTAATTCTAATTAAATCTTGTGTAAAGAAATGCTAGACATGGCTCAGAAGAAAGAGTACAAGATGTAAAGTTGAAGGACCTGAGTGAGTGGACACCTCACTCTTCCCACTTACCTCTGTGAACTGCCTTTTAGCTCTAAACCTATGATTCTATAATCAAGGCATTTATCATAATTGCAGGAATTCATTTCTTGTTCTCCTTCAATAAGGCTCTCAAAAAGTCAGACACCTGCTTGACTTTCTTATCCCAGAAAGCTACACAAGATTCTCAGTTTTTGCAAACCAATAGAGACTTTCCTGTTTCTATCTTTTTAATCCTTCTCTCAGAGGCAATTCTACAATGAATTCTTTAAGGGATTGCCATCCTTAATTCAATAGTTCTTCTATTAACTCAGGAAAATAAGAGATGGCAATGTCAATGTCTTTTATCAATATACTTTGTTTGAAAAGCTGTAATTGGGGCAAAAGGCTATCCACCATGATAAAATTCAAATTCATTCCTGAGCAATGTTTCTTTGGATGACTGTGACATATCAAGAAACCTGATTCTTTTTTTCAAAGAAGGAGCAAAAAGAAAAGACTGAACTCCCACAGACTCAAATAGAATTGTGCCCATGCACCAAAGGTTCTGCCCAAATATTGGAAACCATTTAAACCATTCTAAAACCATGAAATCTAATCTTCCAATTTGACCTGGGATCTTCATACTCTTATTCCTTTCAGTGAAGCCATATATACTGTTTAGAATAAAAGCATTGGATATGGAGTCAAAAGCCCTGGTTTATGTTATTTATAACCTGTATGACCTTGAAAAAATTATTTTATGCCTGTGAGTTTCAGCTTCTTCAACTGTATAAGAAGATTGGGTTACATGATTTCTAAACCTCTTTCAAGAGTTCTAGATCCTGTAAACTCCTATCCTTCCTATAAAAGTTTAACCATTAACATTCCCTAGCTGTGTGACCCTGGGCAAGTCACTTATCCTCAGTTGACTCAGCAAAAAGCAAAAAAAAAAGTTTAAACACTTCTGAATGTCTTAGCAATTTAGTTTTGTTTTAGAATCATATAGATACATTAGTTATTTTATTTTATTATTTATTTATTATAGAAGATGTTGCCTGGGGTCACACAACAAAATGTGAGAGATGAAGTATTTTTGGCTCCAAGCAGCATTTTCCCCATACTATCCTACAGCCTCTCTGTATAGATAGTCCTGAGATGTTAAAAGATACAAGCAAACCTATAGTACATTGGAGTGTTCCATTATGAAAGATTCATGGAAGAACACAGCTGGGAACTATAGATATTGGGAAAATGGGAAAGGATTGGGATTTGTACCAAAGGAAAAGAAACATACACCAATGATGTGGATTTACCAGCATATCAATTTAACCATTTATTGAACACTCCTAATATGTAAAGCTTTGCGTTATTTAGAACACAGAGCCTGTAGCCTTGAAGGAGCTCATATTCTATCAAAGATCTGAATGATATACAGACTTGCAGAGGTTCCGAAATTGGCCAGCAATAGTCAGGGGATGTAATATGGATTCTTAATTCTATAAGGAAGAAAATGGAAGTCAAGCAAAGTTATCTTCTGAGTTTATTGTAAATATTGAAGGGATAGAGTCATCTCTTAATCAGTACCACAGTGGGGCTATCCAAATACAGAGTTCTGTTGCAGTGATTTCATCTCTTTGGAGGAAAGGAGTGAGAAATATTAATAATGCCTTGGATATGTAAGATGTGAACAAAGATTCCCTAGTGTTAAAAAGTTATATGAAGTATTATCAGCACAAAATGAAAGATAAACTTTTTATGAACATATATGATAGCCAGAAAAGTGATAAGGTAAAAAGGAGGGCAAATCAAGAGACTATTAATTTTTAGATGGTTTTAAAACACAAGCTCTAATATCAGGAGACCTACTAGAACATGTGACTATGTTGCGAACTTCTTTATTGCCACTTTCACACCAGGAACCAGTCACTATAACAGAATAAAGAGAACTTAAGCTTCTTCCCCTGAATAAATAATTGACTAGGTTAAATTTTAGCTTCCCACCCTAATTTTTTTTTTCACAAGCACAAGGAATAAACATTATGTAGTTATATTTCATCTAAGCATAAATTATTTCTTGGAGAATTGTTTTTAAAAAAGCTAAATCTTCTTATTAGATGGCAGCAAATTCCTTGAAAGATTTTATGTGCTCCGTGCTCAACTTGATGTTTACTTAATCCTTATTTCTTCCCCTGCCTCAAACACTTGTACTACTTTAAAGAAGTTTGATCAATATTTTTAAAAAAATACTAATGTCACTTTCCAGTGACACCTCCCTCTAGAGAATTCTGCTTTTATTTTATTTTTTATTTTATTTTTTGCTTTTTGCTGAGGCAATTGGGATTAAGTGACTTGCCCGGGGTCACACAGCTAGGGAATGTTAAGTGTCTGAGACCAGATTTGAACTCAGGTCCTCCTGACTTCAGGGCTGGTGCTATAACCACTGCGCCACCTAGCTGCCCTTATTTTATTTTTTAACAAAGAAAGAGAGTAACAACAAGCTAACATGATAGCTGTGTTGAATAGTGTTTGAATTGCTATATGGCAGCTATATGGTGCTATGGATAGAAATCTGGGCCTGGAACCAAAAGGACCTGCATTCAAATCCAGCCTCAGACACTAACTATGTGAAGCTGGGAGGGTCATTTAATTCTGTTTGCCTCAGTTTCCTCATCTGTAAAATAAGTTGGAGAAGAAAATGATAAACCATTCCAGTATTTTTGCCAACAAAACCCTAAATGAAATCATAAAGAGTTGTACATGACTAATTCAACAATAACAACCATTATTAAGAAGTTTCTTCATTTTCTTGTTCAATTCATCACAGCATTAAGATGACAAATGTACAAATAAAGCAATAGACACCATGAAAATATTCAGAGGCATAAATTATGAAGGGAATGATTATTGAAAAAATAAAACTAGTAGATGGAAAGAAACATGAGTTATAAGTTATTTGCTGTCCAAGAGAATCAGTGTCTTTTCCTGATTGTTAAATGCTAATGGATAAAAGCAAGTATGAATAAATGTGTGTAAAAACTGACTAAAGTTGAGCCATTGATATTTTATCTTATCATTTCTTCCCAATCTCCTTCTTCTGACCCATTTTTGCCTGGGAGATCAGCAATTTTAGTGTCTATAGCAGAACCTCAGAGCAAGAATGGTCTAGAGAGAGAGGCCTAATGGAAAGACCCGCATTCAATTCTCCCCTCTGTCTATACTGTCTGTGTAACACTGGCTAAATTATTTAACCTTCCAAAGATTCAAACAACTCTTAGAAATTGTAGAGCAGGTGAGTTTGGTAGAGTGAGTTTTCCTCACTTTCCTATCACAACAGAATCATAGGTTTGCCTCCCCAAAAGAAACTATACTATACATAACATATAGGAAATCTATTTAAAAAAGAAATTCGTGCAATATGTTATATATTTTTATTTAAATAGAAGCAAAGCTCAGAAGTACTTTGATTCCATTATGTCACTTAACCCCAACTGCCTCAGCAAAAAAAAAAAAGAAAAGAAAAGAAAAGATTAGAGATGAATTTGAATCCATGTCTTTCCATTTCATTCACTGTGCAGTGCTGCATTACTATGAATAATGCTACAGTAATGATATAATTTCAGACCTTCTAAATATAGGCTGTGAACTGTCTATAGAGAAATAACTGCATATTATTAAATTCTACTAGGCTGTATGTGTCTAGCTCATACAAAGCATAAAGATAGCACCCATTTTCAGTTTTTGCTTATTCCACATGGTTTTGGAATCTACACCTGCATAAGTACAATCAGAAACTCATCATGCTGGAGAGGCAGAGCCAAGATAGTGGAATGAATATAAAGATTCCCCCAAGTTTTCCCAAAGATTCCTCCAAATATATTTAAATAATGACTAAATAAATTTTAGAGCATCAGAATCCATAAAAATCTTTAAATAATGACTCTAAATAAATTTTAGAGCATCAGAATCCATAAAAGATAGAATGGAACAATTTTTCCAGCCAAAGGCAGCTGGGAAGGTTTGCAGGATTGGTCTGTTGCATTGGGGTGGGTCTGAAGCTCATTCTCAGCATAGGCCATTTCAGCATAGCCTGGGCCCCAAGAAATTATAACGTGGTAGTGATCTCCAAACCTCTCAGCCCACAGAGGTCAAGGACAACTCAACAAGAAAAAGTTTGATGCCCTAGAGTACAGAATATAAGTACAGGAATGGGCTTTGGGAGCCACTGAATCTATAGCAGCAGAGCAGTGCTGCAGTAGCAGCAGTGGCCACAGCAGCAGTGGCCACAGCAGCAGCATCTACAGCAACAGCTTCTGGAGATCTCAGCACAGAAGTATCAGGGCCAAAACAGCTAGTCAAAAGGGCATTGCAAGGGCCCTCTTTATTGGCAGGACTCTGTTGCTTTGTCCATACTCAGATCTGGGTAGCAGGTCCCCAGAAGGATCTCTGAAAACAGCTGCACAAAAGCCCTGAAGCTTGATACAGTGCATCCTCCACTCTAGAAATAGAGCCCTACTTTAACAAAGATTTAAAAACAAGTAATAGACTGGAGAAATGAATAAAGAGAAAAAAATATTCTGACTACAGAAAATTACCATTATAACAAGGAAGATAAAAATACACATTCAGAAGATGATAACAAAGTCAAAACTCCTACATCCAAAGCTTCCAGGAAAAATAAAAATTGGTCTCAGGCTATAGAAGAGCTCAAAAGAAATTTTGAAAATCAAGTCAGAGAGGTAGAGGAAAAATAAGAAAGAGAAATGAGAGTGAAGAAAAAGGAAATACAAAAATTAATGAGAAAAAATGCCTTAAAAAGCAAAATTGGCTAAATGGGAAAGGAAATAAAAAAGTTCACTGAGGAGAATAATTCCTTAAAATTAAAATTGAGCAAATGAGGAATGCAATTGAGCAATTTTCCTATACATATTTCCACAATTATCATGCTGCACAAGAAAAAATGAGATCAAAAAGGAAAAAAAAAATGAGAAAAAATAAAAATACAAACAACAGCAAAAAAGTGAAAATACTTAATTCCTACAATCCTCTCTCTGGATGTAGATGGCTCTCTCCATCACAAAACCATTGGAACTGGCTTGAATCACCTCACTGCTGAAAAGAGCCATGTCCATCGACTCTTAAGGACTTATGATGAAAAATTATACCCAGAGAAAGAACTAATTGTGTCTGAATACAGACAAGTATAACTTTTTATTTTCTTTTTTTCTTGAGGTTTTTTTGGGAGGAGGGAGAATCTATGTTTTCTGTTCCAGCATGACTTTTATGTAAATGTTTTGTACAATTTCACATGGGTCTTCCCAATGAGGAGTGGTGGGGAAAATCTGGAAATCAAAAATTTAAAAACAAACATAAAAGTTGTTTTCCATGGGAAATATAAAACTATTTAAAAAAAGAAAACATGCATCCTTCTCTGTGATTGTCATGCAGCCTGTTCCCTCAATTCACCAATGCAGGCAGAGCAAGGCAAAGAGAGCATGGCAAAAACTAAATCACAACTTCTTTAGGCTTCAGTAGGAATAAGTAGGATAGGACTAGGCAGAAGCAAAACTTCTTGATTAGATCTTCCTGAGTTTGTGTTCTGCTAGATTTTGAGACACTGTATCATTTCTTTGAAATAATGAAGCATTATAATGGGATCTTATTCAAAATATCTTGAAATATAAACAAATCATCTATAGAGAAATTTTTGATAGATTTCATTTTATTGTCATGTAGAACTGATCCAAATGAAAAGACTGTTTTAAAAAATTTTGTTTCAGTTGAATATTATAAATAAATTATAAATAGACTATTCTCAATGTAACTTAAAAATTTCCTGTCTCTATAATCAAATACTTTTAATATCTCTGTCTGACTGTAACCTTCTGTCCTCCCACATTTCTTTATGCCTCATTTATTTAAACCATCTATTCTTCCTTTTTACACTGACCTCCATCACTACACTCAATGTTTTTCCATCCATCCCCAACTCTGAAAGTAACTCTGTTACTTTCCTTGTTTTATAAACTTAACCATATCTTTAAAGAGTGTAAAATGTGACTACATCCTCAGTGTAATCCTCAAATCCCTTCACCTTTTGTTATCCTTACTCCTACCTTGACAAATCCCCACCATCTGCTTTTTCCACTTCTACTTATGGGTTTGTGAAAGATAATCTAGAAAGTTATATACCATGTTGACTACAAATTTGTTATCTTATCTCAACTAGCCCCCTATTATAACTATAGGATAATCCTTTTATTCTTCCCTAATTAATTCTCTATTAAAAACCCTTCTGGGACAGTTTCTATTTTTTCTTCTCTTCTCAACTTTCCTATATACCCTTTTTTGCAATACTTTAGAGAAAATGGAAAATTTTTGCCCTCTTTTTTTTTCTAGTCACTGAAGAAGAGGTAGCTTTTCTTCTGCTCAGCTCCTCTGCTTCTGTCCTGTATCCTACTTCATTTCTTCTTCCATAGCCCATAAGAAACGTTTCCTCATTAAATATTTCATTCTCTCTCTCTCTCTCTCTCTCTCTCTCTCTCTCTCTCTCTCTCTCT
>JAJPUD010007955.1:0-29985 GCA_023553655.1 Myrmecobius fasciatus | reverse complement strand
CTCTCTCTCTCTCTCTCTCTCTCTCTCTCTCTCTCTCTCTCTCTCTCGCTCTCTCTCTCTCTCTCTCTCTCTCCCTCTCTCCCTCCCTCCCTCTTTCTCTCTCCTCTCTCCAATTATCTTATTTATGTTTATCTGCACATAAATTATATAATTCCAGACTATAAGCTCTCTGAAGGCAGGAACCATTTTTACATTGGTATGTTTTTTTTTTTTCTGTGAATCATTGAGTAGTCAGTCAGCTTAGAAGGTCTGAAATGATAACATTACTGTAGCGATTCAGACAGAATTTTGGAGTGAAAGAGCAGAGGTTTGAAACTCACCTCTAATACTGGCCTACAAAATGTCAGGTACTGCACTAAACTGTGGGGAGACAAAGAAAAGACAAAGGCAGTCCTTTCTTTCAATAAACTCACTGCGTACTGAGGGAAACACATTCAAACAAATGCATAGAAATAAGCTACACAGAGGATAAACTGGAGATAATCAATAAAGGGAAGACCCTAGCATTATGGGGAAATGAGGAAATCTTTCATTGAAGGGATTTTAGCACCTAGGATAGTTCCTTACATATAGCAAGTTCTTGGTTTTGGTTTGGGGGAAAAAAAAAAGAAAAATAGATCTTAGATTTTGCCTGCTGTATTTCAAAGCAAACTCAGGATCTTAAGTACATATGTCTTAATATCTAGAAATACTTCTACTTTTCAAACCACAAGGTAATCTTTCCCTTTTCTCAGATGACCTACTAAAAGTTAAACATTTCCTTAAGCCTTCTATTTTATCTCTTAATTGCATTTCTGCCTGATTTAATTTAAATATGTAATTTTGTACCACCTCCATATCTCTGTTTAACATAACTGCTTATTAGTGACTTTTTTCTTTCTAATCAAAAGCCTATTTTAGCTGGTTTGTAAACTTTGGATCAATTAGCAATGGGGGGGGAGGTGGAAATCCCAAAATTTCATAGGCATTTTAATGCCTTTTTGTTATATAAGACTATTGAATATATGTTATCATCCATGATGAGGTGTTCATTCTGATTACAGGTAGCATTCTACACAATGACATTGAAAAGCAAATCAACTGTTAACTGGAAATGTCAATGGTGGGATTTTTTTCAGCTTTAAAATGTATTCCTACTTTTATCAAGATAATATATCATTTAGAGATTATATTGTTATTTTATGGAAATCACAGATCATTGAAATGACAATGTAAACACAAATAATAACTATTGTATAATATGAAGCATTATGCAAACACATTATAGCTAACATTTCTAAAGTGTATCATCAGTGAAAATTACTTTGTCTATAATGTGCCCTGTTATGACTTCTGCAACTGGGCTTTAGATACTATTATTTGTTTGTTTACGTTTTTGTAGATAGTTAGTCAAGATTGTGAAATCTAAGATTTTTAACCATCCTCTCTATATGTTGTTTTTGTTGTTTCTTTTTTAGTAAAGTGACACCTCTAAGATCCAGTTAAAATGAAGTAGTGATGTGTAGAGGAAAGAACCTTGGATTTGGAGTTGGGATACCTAGGCTCAAATCTTAGCTGTAACTTCATGATTTAGTATCTTCTCTGAGTTTGATTCTTTTCTCCATTACTCCAACCTTCATCCATATATTGACTGAGTTTGAGTCCCAAAGGTCCTTTCTGGTTTTAAATCTTATTATCTAGGAATTGAACAATTGCTACTCTTCAGCAAGCTAGTAATTAGGTTCTTGTAGGTTAGACCAGTAGAGCAAAAGCATTGGATTTGAAATCTGAAAACTGCATATAAATCCTGATTATACTGCTTATTTCCTATGTGTTATTTCACTTCTGCATGTCTTATTTCTACACCTAAAACAGGGAGGAATTAGACAAGGTAAATCAAGTCATATGCATTTATTATTTATAATATACTAAGCCCTGTGCTGGAAATAAAAATGAAAGAAAGAACAAATACAGACTCTGCTCTCAAAGAACTTTGGTTCCGAAGCTTTGTGGCAGGGGTGAAGGGTGGGCGAACAGAGAGACTCCTGAAGGCTATTTACTAAGGTAGGGAGTATTTTCAGTCCTCACAGATGATGAAGATTCATCTAAAATGAGGATAAAGTGGGGAAATTCCCACACTAATGAAACCATGAGACCCTGAAATAGTAACACCATTTAGTTAAAATGCTGAAATCAATATGCTTGTCAATACAGCTTAAGTTTTTAATATTTGAAAAGCAATATGCTGGAGGAAAGACAATCTAGGGGCAGCTAGTTGGTGTAGTGGATAGAGTACCAGCCCTAAAGTCAGGAGGACCTGAGTTCAAATCTGCACTTAAACATTTAACACTTCCTGGCTGTGTGGCCCTGGGTAAGTCACAACTCCAACTGCCTCAGCAAAAAACAAACAAAAACCGTCCAACTTGAATTAGTTGGACCTGCATTCAAATGTTTCCTTCATTTACTAGTTGTGGAACCATGGGTAAGGCACATAACTTCTCTAAGCCTCAATTTTTTCATTCATAAAATGGGAGTAATATTATCTTGCAGTACTAACTAAGCAAGGTTATTGTAAGGACTAAATATGTTAAATTGTAATATCTTTTTATAACATATCATTGTTAAATAGTAATAGAATGTCCCAAAATATTTGAGTAGACTTCCAGTGGTCAACTTATGAGAGACACAACTAAGAATCTCACAAGGTGGGCATGTATAACTTGACTATGATCTGTATCATAAGAGGAAATTTCTATCCCTTTGAGGTCACAGATCTATTAAAATATTACAGAGGTATATTTAAGCAATAAGGATTGTTTTTATTTTTAATTATTATTATTGTTTTAAACAATCCAGATTTTTAAATGCAAAGCACTATGCTGGATATGGGAGGAATGGGGGGAGGGACTTACAAGATAATTAAGAGGTCATCAGTGATCTTTTCAATTCATCCAGTTTTTAAAAAAACTCATTAACTGTGAAACCCAGCATTTAGAATTCATGATGGTCTAGATCTAGTCTGTGTCCAGTTCCCAACCAGTTTTATTTCACCATCTAATTTTAATTTACACATATCCTGTTGAATTTTTAGAGATTCTGTCTAGATTGGCATTATTCCCTAGAAGCATTTTCAGAGATGTAGAAATGAAGAACCTGGCTTGGTATATAGTAACTTCAAAGAAATAAGCTTGTCTCATCCATTAATACTAGAATAGTGCTTACTTGACACATTTAAACAGATTCATAAATTCTCCAGAGTAAGAGTTCCTTCTTATAACAAAGATTTCATAAAGCAAGATCTTTAGCAAACATCTTTAATTGTATGAAATCAGTATACAAAGATCAATCTATAAGCACCTACTATGTGTCAGTAATTGTGATAGGCACTGTGAATATTCAAAGAAGAATGAAACAGTACCTGAATTCAAGGATCTTATATTCAATTAGGGGAGACATCAGATGAGCATATGTATATAGAGGAAATAAGAATATACAAAATGTATCCAACACGGACTAAATGAAGGTATGCACAAGTAGATGGAATAGATTTGGAAAGGCTTTAGGCAAAAGTTGGCCCTTAAATTGAGCTGTAAATGAAACTAAAGATTCTAAGAGCTTGCAGGAAAAAGGGAGATTATATTAAGCATCAGGGACACCCTGTGCAAAAATGTTATGAGAAAAAAGCAAAAGTGTCATGTTAGTCAGATTGTAGAATTCACAAAAAAGAGCTGGAAAGGCAAGAAGTTGATGGGTTATGAAGACTTTTACCAATGGAGCTTATTCTTGGATCTATAGATAATAGGGAGTCAGAGGAGATTATTGAATAGGGGAGTGACATGATCAGACCTCCATTTTTGTAAAATTTACTTTGGCAGCTATGTTGCTGGAGGCACAAAGAGGTTCACAATGCAGGCAAAGAGTGCCTGAGTAGTGGAGGGAGAGGGAGGAAGGGAAAGAAAAGAAAAGAGTCAGGAAATAGTTTGAAGTTGGATTTCTTCAGATAGAAGAAATAGAAAAAAGTTAAGGAAGAATAAAAGAAGAAAGAAGTAAAATTTCTTACAGAAATCAGCTTAAAGTAAGCACTGTTCACATTAAGACATTGGCAGAAATATGTCAAGTGCACATGTGCACACAACATATGCACATATTTTCATACTGAACATGAAATACACCTTAATTGAAAACCCCATAAACCCAAGTTTGAACCACATGTGAAGTCTTATATCTTGAAAAAGCTATTTCCTTTTTCCCAGCAAAATAATACATGTACTTGCATACACACACAGATAAATAAGTATGTGGACACACTCATTTCATATGTTTACTAGAAAATTTGAACAACAAAAAAAAATCAATAAAAATAGAAATTGTCCAGGAGAAAAAAAATGTCATACTCACTTAAGCACCTCTGGCTCAGATCCCAGACACAGCAAAGAGCCAGTTTGACTATGACCATTAACAGTAAGTGCATGAACCAAGAGGAACTGAGAAACTCAAATTCAGTAGATATAAAAAGTTAAAGAAAAAGCAATGGTCCAACTAGATGGAGTAATGGATAAAGTCCAGGGCTTGGAGTCAAGAAGTTATTGTTGTTATTCAGTTATTTCAGTCATGTCTGACTCTTTGTGGCCCCATTTGGGGTTTTCTTGACCAAGACATTGCAATGGTTTGAGATTTCCTTCTCCAGCTCATTTTACAGATGAGGAAACAGCTAGTAAAGTTCTAAGATTGGATTTTAACTCAAGTCTTTCTAACTTTAGAGCTGGTGCTCTATTCATTGCACCACTGAGCTGCCAGAAGACTGAGTTTAAATATTATCCCCAATACTTATCTAGCTCTATTATGCCAGGCATAATAACACATCTTCTGAAATAGGAAAGATTGAGTATTGAAATAATATAAAATGATATAGAGATAATTCTGCGATTCCTTCCCAAAGGACTTCATGTCCCATTGTGAATCACCTGATGTGGGTAGCAGTTTTCAAATTTGAGAAGTCTCAAGAATGTCTCTATTATGGCCTGGAGATTTAGCCTGGGAAAGCAGCAAATGTTTTCCATTTGTTTATACTAAAACAATGCATGGGCAAGGAGTCTCCAAACACTTTAACTTTTTTCTTTTTTTCCTATGGTTACTCCTCGATGCTTCATTTCTCTTCTGGAAGCACAGGTGGATTCTAGTCACCATAACTGGTTGTGCCATTTAACAACTGCATGATTTTGACCAAGTCACTTACCTTCTCTAGGTTTCACTTTTCTAGTCTGCCCAATGAAGAAGTTAGAGGTTAGACTAGATGGCTGCTAGCTCCAAATCCAAACCTAAAACTAAGGTTCTAAGACCTTGTCACTGACTTTTCTCAACAAACAGTCATATCTAGCTTAATAGCTCACCTTAAGATTGTTCTTTATGATCAACAGAAATTTTTCATACAATAATATAAGACAAGTACCATTTATTACTCCAACTGTGCAAATGAAAAAAGAAAAATTTGGCAAAGTTACAAGAATTGTCCAAGGTCACAAAATTAGCAAAGGGCAAAAGGGCCATCTTCTGATCCTAACCCTACAAATAACTTTAAGTGATCTATGAAAAAACATTGCTTTAAAAATTCACAATGTAGACATAATTTTATAATAATTTAATATTTTAAGATAATAATTTTATACAAGTAATTTCCCAGCATTTATTTGCATGCTAATAATTAATGTTTTAATTATACATTACTTCTCTCTATTCATCACACCATGTCCAATCTAGAGTATGCTTAGCAATGTTCTATTAGTCATTAGTTACAGTAGGAATTCAAAAGCCACAAAACTGTTTCAAATAGTCTGTAATTCAGATTTTAAATTCATTAATTCAACAGACATTGATTGAACATTTGTTATATATGTCAGTACATCAGATTGGTTGGTTGTTGATTGTTGTCCTTCATTCTCAAAGACCAAGATGACATTGCTATATTAGAGGTGAGTTAGAGTGTATCCAACTGTGGCTGATCACAGAAGGCCACACTTGTAGTGCTCTTCCACAGGCTGGACACAAATGGTCCATATGAACATTTGGAATAACTTCTTCAATTTTGTGCATCTCTCATTTCTTTTGGGGTAATTGAATTCTGCTTTGCTCATAGAGCACAATACTTTCTCTCCAGTACACCATACTGGATGATCCTGTGTGGACCAGTGTCTCCCATGTTATACAATCGATTCTAAAGTTCTTAAGAGTTCTTGAGAATGTCCTTGTATTGCTTTTTCTAACTACCGTGTCAGCATTTGCCTTAGGTGATTTCTCCACAAAATAATAACTTGAAAAGGCTAGAAACCAAAACTAAAGTGGAGGGAGTATTAGTGCATGATTTTTTGTTTACAAATGATTGTGCACTCAATACAGCCTTCAAAGCTGAGTTTCAACAAAGTATGGCTCAATGTTAGGTGCCCAGCAATTACCTAGCAGTTTTTGTTCCAAAGGGATGCAACTTAAATGTC
Organism: Myrmecobius fasciatus; assembly: GCA_023553655.1. Classification (NCBI taxonomy): domain Eukaryota; kingdom Metazoa; phylum Chordata; class Mammalia; order Dasyuromorphia; family Myrmecobiidae; genus Myrmecobius; species Myrmecobius fasciatus. Next base: position 23,518 of record JAJPUD010007955.1, on the reverse strand, counting down.
ACCCAGGATAGGCAGAGTGAAACATAAGTCCTCATTGAAAATAATACAAAAGGACATATTAGTTGATTAGGAGGAAGAATTTTCTGTTGCAATAGCTTTGATTCACTGATTGATTGTTTTTTACACCCTCTAAATTTTGATGCCTTGAGAAAAAGTAACTTGTTACCCTGTCCTGGTTATGGCTCTACTAAGTGCTTTGTGGAATCTAAGGATCATCCAAACATTCAAAATATTTATTAAATACTTACTATGTGCCAAGAACTCTGTCCCATGTTATAGAGGAAAGAAAGATTGATAAAACATGATTCTTGATCATCAGCAGGTTATGATCCCAATATTTTCATTTATTACTTTCCTAAATAGAATTTGAATTCTAATCATACTGCATCTTTTTTTTCTAGAATTTATTACTTCAGTCTGTGGAAATGATTATGAAAAGGCACTTTCACCTGATACTTCCTCTGAGTTTCAGGTTCACTGAATTCCAACACAAATTCAAGGATTACAAAACAACCCAATATACTAACCCTAAGATAATATGTATGAAACTGCTGATCTGCACTGTCCCACTTTCACAGTCAAAGACACGAGGCTGCAGCAGAGTGAGAAGAGATCAGAATTCAGTAAAATAAAGTCACAGTTCTAAATTGAACATATGCATTTAATATGAAAACCCAATTTCAAAACACGCCTTAGGGTTTAAGTATAAATTAAACTTTCCAGAAAAGAGCTGCTATCACTTCCAAATCTATTGCTTCCAATTTTGGCTAAATTTGTACATTTTACTTATGACAAGTGGGACATGATAGCTTAATATTATATTATACAATGCCTATCTTAATTGCCTTGCTCTCTTTACCCTATTTAAACCCTATGGTTCTACCGAAAACTAGGAAAGTTTCATCTTGGAAAAGAGACAATTCATGGCTCCATGAAAATAAATATGTTGGGGAAAAGCAGTGACTCTAGGCATGGAAATTAGTCTTGTAACTTGAGCATGGGTTTTGCATTGAAACACTTTCATAGAGATGTTTATTTCTGACCTGTCAAAAGGATATCTCTGGCAGACATCTCATTCTGTTCAGACCTGCCCAAGTGAGGCCCTGGCATCTGTCAGACCACTATCATAGAGTGGAGAAAAATAAGTGTAAAAACAAATCCTGGCATGAAGATCTCATTACATCATCCTCATTTTAAATTTTGTGATACCTTAAATTTTGTAAATGACATGCGTATGTATTGGAATATTTTATTCAATAAATAGTGGTTGTTAATGTTTGTGGCATATTTTTATTTCTGCAATAGTTTCCCTCAAGTAATGGCTATTCCCAACTAAATTCAGCATTCGTTTTTGGAGAGTGGGGAAAAATAATCACAATCTTCTTGGTAAGTAAAAAATTAGTTCCATTTGAGCAATTTTTCCATCAGGTTCTCTATTTTTCTTATGTTTGTAACGTATACATCTCATCATATACCCCAAATAATATCTAACATTTATATAGTACTTTAAGGTTTGCAAAAAGTTTTATATATCTCATCTGATCTCAACAACCCTGTGAGATGGCTGCTATTATTATTCTTATTTTACAGGAGAAGAAATTGAGGCTCAAGAGGTTGTCTTTTCCAAGATAATACAGCTGTTATATACGCCCTAAATCAGGATTTGAGATCAGGTCTTCCTAACTGCAGATATGCTATCAGTTGCACCTTCCTTTGAGAGAGAGAAAAAAGGGAAACATTTGTTAACAATAGGATTTACCCAGAAAATTAAAAACGCCTAGAGACAGAGAAATCCAATGATCTATTTAGCTTCCTGATCTTTCAGTCTTTTGAAGTCAGGCCCACTTGGCCATCCCCTATCAATGAAGTCTTGTCTAAACTCTGAGGATGAGCTACCTCAGAAAACAGGCAAAGTTGGTGGCAGAGTGATTTTAAAAACCCAATATCAATACCTCTGGTAATTGTTCTGGAAACTGAATGGATGCCCATCATCTGGAGAATAGCTGTATAAATTATGGTATATAAATGTTATAGAATATGGAATATTACTGTTCTGTAAGAAACGACCACAAGGATGATTTCAGAGAAATTATATAATACAATATAGCAGTTACTAAGCATCTATTGTGTACAAGGCAATGAGCCATTTATTGAGATTAAAATGTTAGAGTAAAAATTAAGAGCGCTTCACTATTTTTGCTGTCATTCAATCTGTAGTAGTTCACACATCCTTTTCTTCAAATACCTGCTTCTTTCATTTTTATCTGCATCAGGTAAAATGTAAGCAGAAGAAATTAAAATAATAGATTTCCAAAAAGAAATCCAAATAATTCTCCAGAGTTTTTGCCTAACTGTTAATGTTTTTAGGAACTTTCATCTAGATTCCTTCCTTTATTATGTTTTCCTGGAAGAGATGAAATGTCATTCCTACTCTAGTCTCCATGGCTTATTTCTTGGATCAACAAGAGGGACTTGTTCCAACTCATAGTAATTTTCTGCTTTGATTTTGTCCCCAGCAAACTGGGGCTTGATGAGGGCAACCATGAAAGAGAGGCCAGACATTTTAGGTGGTAATTGTCTGACCCCAAGGTGCCAACAATGTCCCCTGACAAGTTATAAGATCATCTTTCCGTGAAGCTAATTCACAAGCAGGATCATTTAACAGTTCATGGCAGAAATGAGCAAAGGGAATTAGAGGTTTCATCAGCCTACAGTCATAAGATTCAGGAACTGAGGCACAATCAGGAAATAGAAATTAATGAAGACCAGACAACATCTAGTTTTTGACTTCTTTTGTTTCTCCTCCTCCCTACCAATTTAACAAATATTGATTAGGTGTCTTGTGTTAATAAGACATTGTGCTAGATGGTGACAAATATGGGATTGGATATGCCCTTATTCTCATGGTGCTTGTCATATAATACAGAGAAATAAGATTTATACAAAAATAATTATGAGACAATGGAGCAAGTGCTAAGTGCTATATAGTATGCTATGAGAATTTTGATAACACAAGACTCGTGACAGGAATCTGGGTCAAGGGCCAGACATATATTTCCAGTGACTCAAAGTAGTGTTCAGTGTTAGCCAATATAGTCATTTTCCAATGACTTTGAGAGATAAAAAATACTTTGACTTATAAAAACAAGAGAGTTAAGGTTATAAATTATATCTTTAGCTAACAACCTATTTTATTAGAATTCACCATGTATCAAGATTATATTGGACATTGTTGGGAAGTACCAAGCACACAAGATATTATCCCTGGCATTGAAGAGCTTAAGGTTGCATTAAGGAAAGGATAATATTTAGTATAATTGAGGAAGATAATTTAAAAATAATATTTCACCAGTGTGAATCATCAATGTCAATTGACAATGTGAGTATTGCCAGAACACAGGGTAAAAGAGTGTGATAAAATAGGCTTTGAGTAATCTGGAAAGGCACCCTCTGGGTATCCATAGATATTAATTGATGATGACAAGGTGAGAGGGAAAAAAATTGGGAGCCTGAGGATATCTTGAAGGAAAAGCAACAATGATTTGCAGAAAAATATGGAGAACCACTCATGTAATGGAATGAGAAGTGAACTAAATTGAGAGAGATGAATTATCTCTCTGCTCCAACTTTGTTCATCATCTCTACTCCTACTTTAAACTAGACATTACCACTCAGTTCTTTTCTTTCCTTTTAAAAAAATAATGTACCTATTATGTTCCAGGTATTATGTTAAATGTTTTATCTCATTTAATTTTCACAGCCATGGAAGATAGGTGCTACTATTTCCATTGTACACTTGAGGAAATTGAAGCAAACAGAACTTAAATAATCTGCCTACAATCATAAAGCTAGTTAAATGTCTGAGGTTGTTTTTGAACTCAAGTCTCTGATTTCAGGCCCATCCATCATTTTATCCACTTCACCATTTAGCTGCTGTTGAATTTATCTATAAAACCTGTTTTATAAAGATGTAACAAAAATAAAAAGAACATATATAGATGACATTCATTAAGATCCTCAAGAGAATTTTTTATATCAGTTTAAGGTCTGACAAGCAATGTATAGCATTAAAAATGTGGGTCAGTACCTGGGTGCTTTCTGAAAGGAATTATCAAAAGCCCAGTATGACTGCATTCTTAAGAGAAATGCAAAAAGAGTCATTTTTATTGACTTTTATCTTGGAGTACTACACTGGTTTGTTTTGGGTTAAACCACCCCCTCCAGTCATTTAGTTTATTGAAAACAGAATCATTGCATTTTGGGACAAGAAGAAAACTTTTGAGGTGAGCCAGAATAATCCATCTCCCTGTTAGCAGCTGAGCAAACTATGGCCAAGAAGATGAAATTATGACTGAAAGATAATATAGCTAGTTCTAGGGATAAGACAAGTTATTCTATTAAGCACCTAGTAAGTGCCAGGCATTGCACTGGGGATTCAAAGAGGCAAAAGACATTCCCTATTTTCGAGGAGTCTTAATTACATGCTAACTAGCTAAGTACCAGATAAATAAGAAATAATTAAGTCAAAGAGGCACTAGAATTAAGATGGATTGAGAAAGTCTTCCTGTCGAAGAAGGGATTTTAGTTTTGGCTTAAAATGAGCTAGAGAATAGAGATGATAAGGGAGAGAATTCTAGGTATCAGAAAAGCCAGAGAAAATGCTCAGAAATAAGAGATGGACCATCTTGTTGATGGAATAACAAGGAAGAATTTTGGTAGAAGAATATGTGGCAGGGAATGAGGTGTAAGTCTTCTTAGGAGAGAAAATACTTTGAACACCAGACAAGATTTGATTTGTTTCTGATCCTGGAGTCCATAAGGAGCCATTGTATTTATTGAATGGGGGAAGGGCAGAATATCATAGTCCCACCTAAGTTTTAAGAAAATCACTTTAGCAACTAAATGGAGGGTAGATTGAAGTGGAGAGAGACTTGCGACAAGTGGACCAAAGATATTTCAATAGTTCAGGTGTGAGATGATAAGAGCTTGTATCATAGTGATGGCAATGGGACTGTGGTATTGCCATCCAAACTAATAGGTAAGTTACAGGGGCCTGGGACAAATAGAGTTGTGAGGGCTAGGAGGGAAAGGCAATGAATTCCATTTAATCCATGTTAAATTCAAGATTATCTACTGGACATCCAGTTCCAAATGTCTAAAAGGTATCTGGAGATGGATAAAATGCCAAAATGTACAAGAATGCTAGGATCCAGATTTCCAGATACTTTATACAATACAAAAAAATAATGGCATTGTGGATAGAATTATGACTTTGAAATCAAAAAGAACAGAGTTCAAATCCCACCACCAACTTCCTGTGTGACTCTGAGCAAGTCATTTAAACTCTTTGTGTCTCAGCAATTCCCAAGGATTTATTATAGTAATAAATGGGATGGTAAAGGGAATCCCCACAGGGAGAATTAACTTCACTGATGAAAACACAGATATTCCATGTATTTGTGGTTATTTTGTTGAATGAATTGTAACCAATATCAACAAGAGCCAATTTCAAACAAATCTTAAATTTAATGCAGGTTAGAATTGTTGAGTCCTTATGTGAACTCAAAAATGGCCCAGTTCTTAACTTCCAAGCTTGCAAATTTGACATTATTCAGATGGATGGGAATCCAAATAACATTCATTTTAACTTATTGGAAGGGAAAATATCTAGAAGAAAAATATCTCTAAGAGCAAGTGGAATTTCTACCAATATAGAGAAGAGAGACAAAGTCTGCCTAGGGCCATATTAGAAGCACCAGCACTGTCATGTGACTTGTAAAATGGCATTCATCCAAGAAATGAATTGGATTCTCAAGTCCATAGGGAAAGAAAGGAAAAAAAAATACTTCTCTCAGATGTCAGAAAAGGAATATCTTAGAATTAGGTAAATGATTTATAGGAAACAAAAAGTTATAGTAGAAATGGCCTTGGATCTGAATTAAATCCCTGATTCTGCAGGCAAGTTGTACTTGGCCAAGTTTCTTACTTACCTTCTCTGAGACTCAGGCTCCTCATCTACACAATAAGGGCATGGGACTTAATGACTTTAAAGTTCCCCTGGAGTTCTAAATATCAATCTATAATTCTAAATATTTTGACCTAAATCAATAACCATAACTTTGGGGGCCCAATTTTCTTAACCAAATTAAGACAGCTAAGACATAGAACAAAGGAGAGAAAAACATGTGATATCAATGAAAACTGAGTCATGAGAGCATATAGGTATCTGTGTTATTTCTATAGTCATCTGGCTATCCATTAATTGGGTATATTTCAAAGAAAAATATGGTAAAAAAAAATCTAAATTTCTGTTCTGTAAATCCAATGAACCAAAATTTGAGCTATGTCATGGGGCCATCAGTTCTTTTTTTATAATAACAACAAATATGGTCAACTTCCCATGAGAACCCAAGACAGTAACAAAAAATAACTTAAAGAATATATATGGCATTACCCAGATAGATCTGCTAGGGAGTCTACCAAAGATGAGGTCATTCAGTGAAATAATATTTACTTATATTTATATGATGCTTTGTAATAAATAGAGTGCTTTCTTTACAGTAACCCAAGAGGTAGATAATGTAAGCTTTATTAATCTCATGTTACAGATAAGGAACCTGAGGTCCCAAAAGTTCAAGTGACAAGAGAAAGCTACCATTAATGGCAGAAAAGACCCTGGAACTAAGGTCTCCTGACTCCAAGTTCAGGCTTCTTCCATGACACCATGATATCTCCAGTGCAGTTTCTGAATCTTAAAGATATTCAGAAAAACTTTAAATTTAAAAAATCACATTTATTAAGTGTAGTTTTTTTTTAAATCAGTATGTATGTTTTAAAGCTAAATGATTTCTTGCTGCCATTGTTCTGAATAGAATTCTCCATTTGTTATGGTTAAGTCATTTTTCAGTCCTGTCCAACTTTCTGTGATTCCATTTGGGTTTTTCTTGGCAGGGATACTGGAATGGTTTGCCATTTATTTTTCCAGTTTGTTTTATAGATGAGGAACTGAATTCAAACACAGTTAAGTGACTTTCCCAGATTTGAACTCAGGAAAATGAGTCTTCCTGAATTTAGACCCAGCACAATATCCATTGAACCACCTACTGTCCCTTTCTTTGCCCTGCAGGAAGTCAAATAACTTGTTTGACTGACTTTTTCACTTTTCAGCACAATATTTTGAGCTCACATAAACACAACTTCTTATTTAGACATCTAATATATCAATATGATTCAATATTTTCTTGCAGAAATGACATGTATGGTTTGATAAATTATATGTTCTATGAAATTTCAGACCTATTAATTTCAATATATTTCCCCTGATTTTTGAATCGTGAGATTTACCAAGTAAGAATAACTGATCGGTCTTTACCAAATCCTTCAAAGCTCCAAAAGTATTTTAATGTCTCTCTGTCACATTTCATGAACTTGTTTACCAATACTACAGATAGAAAAACTCTCATAATATTATAATTAGCAGCATTCAGTTTAAATAATTCAATTCCCCCATATTTTCAATGTATTGTAATTGTGTGTGGCAAACATAACAGGATTTCGGCATTCATTTAGTGGAAATTTTTGTCTTTTCACTGAAGGATGTCCATGGAGGTTACATGGTTAATTATTGGAAGATTGAAGGTGAGAATATGATCCTCCTAATCCCAGAACTACTTTTTTATCCACATTAATCTTGCTAATCCAATTTTGAATGAGTACAAACTCATTCCCTTGTTCTTCTGCCTCCTCATCTTCCCTTTCAGTTTTGTGTTCAATCAAGCAACAAGCATTTATTAAGGAATTACCATATTCAGTGATTATAAGGGATGCAAAAGTATGAGATATAATAAGCAGAAGAGGATAGCATCACTAAAGGAATATACTAACTTCCCATGTTAACTTGGTGAAGTCATTTTAACACAATCTGTTAAATGAAAATATTGGACTAAACGACTTCTAAAAACCTATTCAACTCCAATATGCTGCAGATGATAATTCAGAAAAGTAGAAAGCAAACATTTTTGTGGATCAAGGAAAGACCTCTTGTCTTTATTCATTTAGACCTTCCCAAATGGAAAAAAAAATTTGATCCCTTGGTCCTCACTCATTAACTTAGGGATAATTCCATTTTCCCACAGTCCAGGAACCTCCTTAATACCCTAGACTTACTCATAACAAAGAAGGACAAAGTCTCATGAGCCTATAAACCATGAATATGTGCCATTGCCCACCAACTCAGATAAGTCCTTTTAAGTCAAACCAACAATCCTTGCTGGACCAAGCAGGCATGTAAAATGTTTCACTTTTCAGGGGCATTTTATTGGTGTAACTTGTTCACTATTATCCAACTGCTTCACTTCAGAAATAATGAAACTGAGGTCCAGAGATATTAAGAGAAGGAGGGAATAAGTAGATGTCTCTATGTGTTAGGCAATGGGTTAAATGCTTTACAAAAATTATTTCATCTGATAAGATTAGGTGACTTGTAGTAGATAAGGCAGGCAGAAAGCTTTGGAAACACATTTTAAACTATATTCTCTGACTTGAGGGACAATGATCTTTTTTGAAGGTCTTTGGCCTTTAAATTTTGTAAGAATTGAAGCCTTTCAGAGTGGATAAGATAAGTCAAACATCAGAATACAGAGAAAGAATAGAAGATGATAAGACTTTTGAAATAACTAAATTCAGTAGTATCAGAAGGAAGAGAGTAATGAAATATTACAAGGAATTAGCTATGCCATCCATTTATGTGACAGATCATAACCCTGTTTTTTTTTTCCATTTCTGAAACCATAGCAGCTACAGTTCCTTTCTTTAAAATTAATGACAGGGATACCCAGCTTTTGCACCAGGAATAAGTGGATTGTTCACAGAAAATCACATGTCATGGTACCAGAATTTTAAATGGTTCCTCTAGTATTGTATATGAATAAGGGCACTTTAAAGAAAGTAATGGGAAGTGTGCTTCAGAGAGCTCAGTTATGTGTTATAGCAGGTAGAAGATATTTAAATGACATTGTTTATAATAGCATGCAACCGAGTCTTTTTGGACTGCAGATTTTGATAACATAGACCAGTAAGTCTATATGGGTTTTTTTTTAACTTATGTATGAAAAAAAAGTTGTCTGACTTTAGCTTTCTATTTTTATATTTACTCTTTAGCTTGATTCACTCATTTTGATGGATTTATGAATTCATCTTTGTCAAATAGCATAAAACAAGTTTTATTAACAAATAAATTTCCCCTCTGTTATCCTGAATCATTAACTATATCCTAGTTAAGAGCAGATACAATCTTATGAGCTTCCAAATAATGTACAATAGGATGAACTTGAGGCATCAATAATATTTGAATATCATTATAATAGGACTCATTTTGCAAAATATACTCAAACATGGGTCATTTTTTTATTCTGTCCCAGATAGCTCAATTATTAGTAGCCTTAGGACATCTTTCTAGCACAGTCTCACAAACTATAACTCCACAATATACATCCTTCAACTTGAGTTAACTTCCAGTATTAAGAAGTACAAAGTTTGTTTGGATAATAAGGAAAGGAAACTAGTGGGAATGTCCCATACTGTAGGATAATGAGTTAATTCTATGAAACAAAGAAACAAACCATAGATAATTCAATTTCATAAACACTTTTTAAGGGCCTAAAGTATACTGTCTTCTGGGAGTTTGAAGTCAAATAAGGAAATACGCAAAACTGGGATGAGATGAGACTACACAAGGTGAGATCAGTCACCAGACGTTAACCTAAAGGAGGGGGAGAGTGAAATAAAAGAGCTGGATTGGCCATTTTTCCACCTTTGAGCAGTAAACATGAAGCTTTCTACTGAACATACCAGTCCCCTCAAATACCCAACTGATCTCAGTAGTAATATTTCCCAGCAGATGAATGGAAATGATTTTACTCATGTCTGAACTGGTAATCCATGGTCTAACACTGCATCTATCTCACAGAAGAAAGACAAATATTCTCTTTACTGGAAGGAGGAAAGGAAGTTTTTCACTATCATCACTTTCATCCTGAAGTCATATGTATGAGTCTTTTGACCCCTTGTGACCAGTCTGCCAGTCAGGAGGTAGTACTACAGCACCATTCATAGTTAGCTTTCTAATTATAACAAAGTTGTGATGTTTATTAATTTATTACTACTATTATTAAATATCCTTTATTCCTTTCAAAAAATGCCAATATGCACTTTCTTTTGGCCAGTTATTTTTAAATTCCAGTGCATTTATTTGTTAAATTAGGCAGACCTCACTGGCTCCTTCCTTATTAAATATTAGGGAACTCTTAAGTCTAGTGCAAAGTATCTAGAAGTTCACCCCCTCATCATTATTTACTTTGTTTTGTTTTATCTTATGTTAATTTAGAACAGTAAAATATATGTGGTTCTTCCACCACTCTGATCTTCATCATAAATCAAAAAACAAGAGCTCGTGTAGCCCATTACTATTCAGAATAGATACAGGAAGAAAATTAAAGCTTTTTTTCTAAATGGAAGAAAGGGCAATTCTAGAGAGCTTCCTAAGGGGAAGTACACTGTGCTGAATAGTACATTATAAAGAAAGATAAGCAATTGTGTTATGTACAGTTGCCAACACTTTCTAGACTTTCAATCTCAGTTCTAAATGCTTACAAGGAATAACATCTCCACATTTTTCAAAGGTTGCTACATTAGTCTTGGACCTTTGAGGGCAAAGGGAAGTCTTAGATTCATGAGTACTGCAAATACAGCAGTTGTTATTGTTTCAAACAAAGACAATGAAAATCTTTTCTCTCTTGGCTTGCACGGGTACAGAGACATCACCGGGAATGATTCCAATAAAATATGGTATCTAGAGCCAAGCTGAGGTGCCCAAGGGCTCACTGACTCCCTGCCACCTTCCAGAAATCAAATAATGAAAAGGAGAGAGCTCTTGCATAGAAGCTTTTTAAAAGAAAATCACTTCTTAGGTGATGTTTCTAAGAGAAATTACAGCCCAAACCTTAGCCATCAAATTACTATTTGTTTTTGGTAGTTTTTTTTTTTCTGAAAATGAAGAAAGGAATTGAAACACAGAATTTGCAGAGATGCCAAGGTCTAAGAGGTCAGCTAGTGTCAAACCCCAACCAAAGAAAGAATCTCCTTTACAAAAATCTCTCCTTTCCAGTAGAATATTGTCTCTTGAAGAGTATGTTTGGATTTTGAAGGTCTTTAGAAAGCAGGGTCTGACATAGTGCAGCGTGCTGTGTTTTTCTAATTTAATAAAATGGAATCAAATATCCTGACAAGTGGTCATCCAACCTCTACCTGAGAATAACCAGAAATGAAGAACTCCCTGTGATTCCATGTCTTCCATTCTTTTATTCTAGTTCTATACAATTGGGTCAATCAAAACAAGTTAATTACTCTCCTTTGGGACAATCTGCTTCCCTGATTTAACTTTATATCATTTTGACACTTTTTCTAAACCCTTACAATTTTTATTCAAATTCACTTGCCTGTCCTCCTATTGTATACATAAGTTTTAAACTGTACATCATGATGAGTTCCCTATAGAGCCATGTAGAATTCTTTTTTCCTCATTTTGGAAAGACAAAATAAGTTACCGCTTTTCCAAAACTGTGCTCCTAACAAACTTCACTCTTTCTTGAATTAAACTCTCCTATAGAGACTCAAGCCAAAGGATTCTACCTCTTCTATCTCTATGATTTTTGTACTCTCTTATCCTAAACTCTAGGGTAAACCACACCCAGCATCATTTTCCCTATTGGTATGAATTCTATTCAAATGCCTTTATAATGTCAAAAATATCACTTGACTAAGCACAGTGTAATAATTACAAATTGAAATCAAATTAATGGGGAAAAGTCAAGCTAGATGTTTGATTGATTTCATAAGTCAGTCCAGTCAAACTGGCTGGTCTTCCAGTCCTGTGTAAGTCATGACCTCAATTATGCATCAATAGGTACAATCAGAGAACCTCAGGTTTGGAAGAGTTTAATCAAGACCTAAATAAGAATCCCCTTTTACATACCGATAACTCATCATCAGCTTTTCTTTAAAGAGTTTTGGTGAGAAGAGGTTCATTACCTCTTAAGGCAGTCAATTTTGATTTTACATAGCTTGAAGGATTCTAAGACTAAGAAGCACACATTGGTTTAAAAATAAATCAGAGTTTGTATGGCAATAGGGGCTTTTTAACTAGTTATGATTACCTATATATACCGCATTTTTAAATTAGTTTAATTTAACAAGCTGACAAAATTACAATTAAGTCTGAGAATAATTATCCTTTCTCAGAGAAGAGGAAGAAGAAGAGCAAAGAAAAAGGGAAGGAGAAGGGAAAGGACAGAAAAAGAGGAAGGGAAAGAGAAAAGAGAAGAGGAAAGAGAAGAGAGAAAAGAAAAGTATAGGAAAGGGAAAAGGATAGAAATGCAAGAAGAAGCTAAAATAAAAAGGAAGGGGAAAATGAAGAGGAAGGGGAAGGAAGGGAATGAAATGAAAAGGAAGAAAGAAAAATTGGAAACAAAATGGATACTAATCAGTTATAAAATACTCTTATATCACAAGAAACACAAAAATTACAAACACAGAAAGACTCAAATGCATGGAACTAAGAGAAAATAAATATAATTACTACAATAATGAAAAATAAAAATAACATAATAGCTGAACTCACACAGAAACAAGACATATGAAAAATTATAAGAAATACAAACTCAAATTCATGGAACCAAGAGAAATTAAGTATGATTACTACAATAATGAAAAATGAAAATAACACTAATAGATAGCTGAACTCAGATTAATTACAATTTCTCACTTGTCTCCCAAATGATGGTGAAATACATTTCCTGCTTCTTGGTGAAGAGGTTGTGAAAATGAGTCCAAAATGCTACATATGCTACCTTACATGATCTCTGTAATGGTTGGTTTTTGTTTATCAATTCTTTGGTAGAAAAGAGATCAATGGCTAGGGAGAGGGAGGGGACATTTTGGTAAATAACTTTGATGGAAAAGCAAAAAATCAATAATAAAACTTTAAATAAATATATAAACCTATGAGCTCATGGATAAATTTAGAAAGCTTAGTTCAGAATAAAATGCCTCTTCCCTTTCTCTCACTTCTATGAGCCACAATCTGAAAATGATTTTAGAAATCATTTAGTCCAACCAGAAAAAAAAAAACTAAGTCTGAGCTAAAGTAGCTCATCATCAGCCACCTAGCTATGTAGTAGCAGAGCTAGAGCAAGAATTCTGGTCCTTTTGACTCTTGGTCTAGCATTTTTCCCTGCAGAATGAGTCTTCTCTTCTCCTGTTCTTATTCTATTTACACTGTCAATCTTGTGGGTCTTTGAGGGTTTTTTCCTCCTTCCATATCCTGCTTTTATAATCAGACTCTATGCTGATGACACAATATGTGATCCAGATCTAAGTACTCATGCTTTAGGCAACTTGTACTTGGCAGCAATGTTATTCTTGCACTAAGCATTTCTGACTCTCTTACTGAGGAAATAGCTTTCTATCAGTACAATTATGTATTAATTCATGGCTAACTTTGTATCAGGGTTTTCTTAGAGATATTTCATTTGTTATGCTCCTCATGCTATTTCTCTTCCTGGACATAAAGGTTATTATGGATAAAGTTAGATTTGGAAATTATTCATTCAAAATCAATTGCTATCCAAGATATGATCTCTGGACCATGAGTGAGCCATAGATTCTCTGGGTACTTAGTGGGTCAGGCTAATATGCAAGTCATATAGGAACAGAGAGTATCTTTAAAATTAATAATTTCTTCTGAGGCTAAAGTTAAGCACAAAAGTGAATTTTTAGAAAAAGTTAACCACAGCAAAGTCAATTTTCTCAGGTCAGGTTCCCACCAAGAAATTTTTGGAAAGTAGATAAAAGTAGACAGGGAACCAGGTGGGAAAGAAGGGAATAGGTAATGCAACCACCACGTGCTGGGGTCCAAAATAAGTAAAAATCCATTAATAGTTAAGTGAAAATTTGAAAAATTATTAACATAGAAATTTTAATTAATTCAATCTTGTATCTCTAAAATCCTGGACCACAATGACACTAAAAGTTCAAGCAAATCATGCCATCCAGTATGATGTCTTCTTTTTTATTTCACTGGATAAGAACCCATATATTTCACAGCTTCACTACCTGGAAAAAGACACAAAACTTTTGCACATGCCATATTTAGGGAGAAAGTCTGTGTGGAATAGTGGAAAAGACACTAGATCTATCGTCAGAAGACCCAGGTCCCAGTCTCCATAGTTGCATGGTAGAAAGTTCACAGGATTGGGAATCAGGACCAATTCTGCCAGTAACTAGCTACATGACCTTGCACAAATCACCTAATTACTTGAACGTTTTTCTCATCTGTAAAATGGAGATAACAATACTTTCATTATCTATCTCACAGGGTTCTTGTGAAGATCAAGTAAAATAATATAGGAAAGCATTTTGTAACCATCAAATGCTATCTAAATGTATGCTATTATGAGGTGGAAAACTTGATGTACTCAAGCTAATATTTTCTTTTTTTCTCTTACAGGGAAAAAGTGATTTCTCCCCTCCATACACCTACACCCCACCTCCTTCAGCCAGAAACAAAAATGGTCCTATCCATAACCCAAAAATGAAGTACTTCTATGTTCAAGAATTCCAAAATCCTCTTCTCTGACCATAATCTATTGATTTTCTACTTTTCTTTACCTTCCCTTACCAAACATTACATCCATGCTCAATCTCAAATCCTTCAGTCTCTCAATTCTTTCCAAGAACATCTCCTCTGTAGCCACTCCCTCCTCTATTCCATTTTTGACCTCTTGGTAAACTATTTTACTTCTCAACAATGCTCTTCTCTAGAAACCTTAGCCCCATGGACAGGCTCTGTCCTGCCAAGCATCAGTCTTGGGTGACTTCTGCCATCCACCGCCTTCGCTCCTACACACTTACTGCCAAATATAGATGGATAAAATTATACAAGTATTATAACTGGGTCCACTACAAATTTATGTTACTCAACCCCAACTCATTGCCCTCGTTGCCCAGTTCCTTCAACAAGGAACAAAGGAAACAAGCATCTATTAAGCATCTTCTGTGCATCAGGCACTGTGCTAAGCATTTTACAAATGGTATCTCATTTGATCATCATAGTTGATGTTAATATTTGCTGTTAATATTTACATTTACAGTTGAGGAAACTGAGGCAGTTAGAGACTCATAACATTAATTAGTTATCTTTGGTGGGCACCTAACTCTTCCTGAAGGAGCCCATTCCACTTTTGGCCAACTTTTATTCTTAAGATATTTTCCTGAGATTTAACCTAAATTTGCTTCTTTGCATAATATACCCATTGCTCCTGGTTCTGCCCACCAGAGTGAAATGGAATAAGTCTAATCCTTTTTCTCACAACAGGACTAGGAATTCTGGATGACAGCTATGATGTCCTTTAGAGTTATTTCTTCAGACTTAGGATCTCCTTATTTGTCATATAACATGGACTCAAAACAGTTCGCTATCTTGGCTGCCGTCCTGAATGACATCCTGCTTCTTGATGTCTGTGAAATTCAGAAGCCCAGAAGCCTGAAAACAATGCTGAACATGTTGTATGGCCAGGACAGAGTATAGAGGAGTTATGTATTCCTTATTCCTGAAAGCTATGATTTATGCTCATTCAGCCCAAGGTTGCATTAGATTTTTCAACTGCCACCTTTTTTGAGCTTGCAATAAATAAATAAAACCCCCAGATCACTTTCTGACAAACTGCTAATTAAGCCACTCCAGTTTGTACTTGAGAGTAATTTTATGAACCCTCTGCATTCAAACTATCTTCTTCCTGTTAATTTTATTTTGCTTGTTTTGTGGATGGTTTTTATCCTTTTTAGGAAAGCTCTGAAATGAGTACAATTGTTTTGTTTACTCATTTATACTATTAGCTTTTTATTGTGACTAAACATTATTTTCAGTTATTTATCAATTAATTTTAGTACAGTTCCTGCTACTACCAGGACCATTTTGTGGTTGTGCAAGATGGAAAAATGCCAGACACATCTTTTCAAGGCTTAACAAAGTTGTGGGTCATTTTCTAAATGGCCAAGTTGGCTTTGTAGTTGCTGCAACTGCTTGTGCTTCTGCTTCTACTACTACTTCTACTTCTCCTTCTCCTCCTTCCTCTTCTTATTTTTCTTCCTTCTTCCTTCTTTGTTCTTTCTTTTTCTTCTTCCTTCTTCTTCTTTGTTAATCAGGCCTTGCTTTCTCCTGATAATAATAATAGATGGTCATATTCTGGAACCCCAAACAGTATGCTTATTTTCCCCTTAGGTTTTCCTGCTATTCATCTTACATTTCAAAGGGATTGCAACTCAAAAGCAACAGACTTTGATCATTTCATCAAGTAAAAACTGTAAAATTGGATTCAGGAAGGCAGACCAAATAATATCTCTCTCTGACAAGAATTTCAAGTTTGAAACGTACAGTCATAGCTCATTCAATGTTTGCACAGTTCTATGGAATTGTGTTGACTTGTTAATCTGAGATCCTGCATAAATAATGGACTTGCAAATAGATTTTCAAATATCCTGACATCTTGGAATATTAAAAAACATAAAATCTAAGGAACATATTATAAAATGATTTTGTAATTTTCCTGAGTAAGTGATTATTGAAAATATCTCATTATACAGAACATCTCTCCATCAGGGAAGGCTATTTCAAGATGGTGACACTAAAGCTCTCCCCCAAGGTCTAATCAAGGCCTGATAAAAAAAAATAATGCTCTGGAAAGCCAAATCTCAGGAATATAAAACTCTAGTAGGTCTTACAGAGATGGAAAGACTTTGAGTATGAACCCAGAAATATACCTGTTGGTTAAGGATTAACCTAGTAAATTCAGAGAGGTTCATCTATGGAATGGTGATACTTTTGTCTACAGAAATTAACAAAAATGTGTCTAAGATTAGGGAGAAATGTGCATTAGGGGAAAAAATACCAGTTCTGATGTAGTCACAGATCTTTTGCAATATTGAAGCTTTAATACTTAAAAATATTTTAAAGATGGTTCTATGCATAAATGATTTTTGAAAAAGAAAGTTGGATTTGGTCAAATTATTGACTATTTTGAAACTAATCCATTTGTAATCAATTGTTAGATAGAATTCATAGAATCAAAGAATCTTGAGATGAAAGGGATATTAGTTATCTCATTCAACCTCCCACCTAATGCAAAAATCCTTCCCATGTTACCTGTGGCAAATAGGTACCTGTGGTCCTGTGGACCTGTGGTCCAGTCTATGCTTCTCTAAAAGATCTACTTTCTTATCCCATTTATGCTTTTTAGAGCAATAAAGAATAAATCAACCCACTCTTTGATGTAAGTGCTCCTTAGATACTGGAAAACATTTTCAGGTTCCCTTTAATGTTTCTCTTTTCCAGGTTAAGAAGTTCATTCAACTGTTCCTCATGCTTTCTAAATCTTTCACCATTTTACTTAACCTCCTCTGTTTGCATTCTAGTTTTGTTTTTGTTTTTTTGATGTCAATGAGTCTTTCAAATACTAAAATTTTGATATTAAAAATCAACATAAAATCCTCTGACATTCAAAGCACTTCATATCCTGGCCTTTTTTTCATTCTCCTATCCTATATGAATTTTTCAATGCATGGCATTTTTCCTATTCTTTAAAGAAAACACTCAATCTCCTTACTCCAAGCATTTTTACTGGCTCTCCCCCAGACCTTGAATGTTTTAACTCCTGATCTTCTCTTTTTGGCTCTCCTGGCTTCCTTCAACTCCTATCTAAAAAAACACAGTCTAAAACAAGCCCTTCCTGACCTTCCAACCCCATCCTTAATGCTAGTACCTTCCCTCCATTGATTATTTCCAAATTCTTCTATAAATAGCTTGTTTGAACAAAGTTGTTTGTATGTTTTCTCTCCTCTTAGACTGTGAGCTCTTTAGGAGAAAGATGGCCTTTTGCCTTTCTTTGTACCTTTGTATTTTAGCCTAGTGCCTTATACAAAATAAGTTGCTTAATGAATGCTAGTAGACTAATTGACTCATTACACTATTTGTTCATGTTTAACTTGTCAATTAGCACTTTCAGATCTTTTCCCATAAATTGCTATCAAATATGGTCTCCCCAGCTTATAGTTTTGTAACTGATTTTTTATTCTAAACACAGGAAATTATATTTATCCCTATTAAAATTAATCTTATTGATTTCAACCAAGTAATCCAATGTATCAAGATCATTTACTTATTGCTGTAGTCAGCCATTATATTATTTATTTCTCCCAAGTCAGTGGCATTTGTCCATTTAATAAAAAATGCCCTCTGTGACTTCAAGTACAATGATAACAATACTCATCAGCCTAGGACCAATGTAGAATCCTATGGGCCTCCAAAGGAGACTTCTCTCAGGATGTATTGAAAGCATTTATCAGGTCTCATAGAGTTGTTTAATCAACCTGCAAATTTAGAGACTCCTTGTTCCCTCCAATCTTACAAAGATTTTATTAGAAGACTTGTTTTCTTAATATAAAGAAATACTATCTAAATACAAATCTTGTGTGTGTGTGTGTGTGTATGTGTGTGTGTGTGTATGAAAGGGAGAAGAAAGAAGAAGAGAGAGGGAGAGGAAAAGGGAGAGGGGGGAAGGGAAAGAGGGAGGGAGAGAGGGAGGGAGAGTTGAAGACATTGAGAACCAAGGGAGGTGGGGAGGGAAGGAGAACAGGGAAAGGGAAAGATGAAAGGGTTTTTATTTGACTTTTTTTTTTTCAGGAAAACTATGTCAATTCCTAATGTTTATTTCATGCTTTTCTGCAAAGATCCCTTATTACAGAATTTACAGGTGAAAGGAAAACCTGAGATCAACTAGCCCAGCCCTCTAATTTGATAGGTGAGTACACTGAGACTGAGAATTTAAGTCACTTGCCCAAATCACACAGATATTAAGCAGCAAAACCAGGATTTTCCACAATTTTCTTTTCATTACACTGGGCAGAGCTCAGAAATCGTTTGCTTAGTGATCTATTCAGGAATTTTGGTAGGAATCAATTATTCCCAAACAATAGTTTCTAAATTTTCAATTTTAAACTATTTTTGAGAAATATAATACATTTATCTAATCCCAATCTTCTGTTATCTTTTTCACTCTTAATGATTTTTCCAAGAAATGACTCAGAGTCAACATTTAGAATTTTTTTTTCATTGCTTTGGACTATAAGTTGTCTGGATCTGACAGTGTAGTATAATAGTGTAAATATCACTGCTTCCAGAGAAAGAAAACCTGGGATAAATGATGAATTAGTAGGAAGAGTTTTACAATGGACTCCATGGAATATTAAAAAAATCAAAATAAAGCCTTTAGGACATTGAGTATCTTTTAAAGTATTCTCAACAAAACCCCCAGTGGGCCATAGCTTGTATGAGAGTAAAGACAAGGCAGCCAGTGTGTAGAGGGATACCATGAGTAGACCATCAAAGTTACAAGACTCCCTCCCTCAATTTTCCCCTTCTTGCTTGCCTTTCTTCTCTTCCATGGCCTTAAGAATAAAACCTATCTAATTCTACATCTACAGAAAAATGCTTTTAAAATAATAATGGGAGGACTTGCTTTTTTAGATCTAAATGAAATGTTTCATCTTTATACATTTCAAACCCATCTCACCAAAACATAAGTATCATCATTATAGCATAATCTGACCCATTTTTGCTCAGTCATTGGTCAGTCAAGTCTGACTTTTCATGACCCAAATTGGGGTTTTCTTGGCAAAGAGATTAAATGGTTTTTCATTTCCTTCTCTAGCTCATTACTAGCAGATTCTCATCTCTGGCAGATGAGAAAATTGAAGCAAAGAGGGGTAGATGAATTGCCCGGTGAAATGTCTGAGGCCAGATTTGAATTCAAGAAGACAAGTCTTCTTAACTCCAGACCCAGAACTATCTTCTGTATCACCTACTTGCCCCTATCTTACTTATACTTCCTATATTTCTTCACACTGAAAGCTTTCACCTGGGCTTCCCAGATGAATGTTTTTGCCCTAGGTCATTATCATATCTAACTCATTTTCATTATTGATCTATTTACCTCAATCAAGAGAGTTAGCAAGTATAGCCTCCCTTTACCTCAACTGACATATGGGAATTCATTTCAGGGATAACTGACTAGCTTTTGCAACCCAATATTGTAAAAGTAGAATGTTTCTACAATCTTTTTACCATGCTATTTAAGGAAAATTGAAGTCGCAGATTTTGTTAAGGTTCATTTACTACCTTAATTTGGGGTACTTAAAAAAATCAATAGCAATCTTGATTCCCACCAGAGATAAGTGGACTAAATCTTTAACTATGCATGAACACTGGAAATTTAAGAAAACATAAAAAGACCATTTGGTCCTACAATACAGCCCCTTCACTATGCTCTTTTCTTCTTCAATCCTAGACCACATCTAAAATCTGGATTTAAGAATAAGAAGAGTTGAGTTTTTCTACTGTAGATAAGAAAGGATAGGGGTATCTTGTTTTAAGGTCTATATTAACTGGAGATTAGTGATTTTATTTTCTTTTGAGTTTTATTAATTAATATATTATATTAATATGTATTTCTTATTAATAAATACTTTATTGAGTTTTATTTATTCTTTTTAGTTTAGTAAGCATTTATTAAGTCCTCACTATATGCATGTACTGTGTTATATGCTGAGAATACAAAGAAAAGCAAAATGTCTTTAATCTCACAGAGCTTATAGTCTATGGTGCAGACAACACACATTATTAAACTATCAGCATACAAGATATATACAGGGTATAAGAAAGGCAGCTTCAGAAGAAAGACAGCAGCATGGATGGGGAGTGAAAGAGGGGAAAGTCCAGGAAGACTCATTTTCCCTTGAGCTGGGTTGGAAGAAGAATCTACCTCTCCTGTCTCTTAAAGGCAGTTCAGCTATATTCATAAGTTATCTTTATATATAGCATTGTTGAACAGAAGGATCACTAGATTTGGAATCAGAGAACATGGGCTCTACTTATGCATCGATAGACAAATTATTATCCTTCATTGGGTCTCAAATTCCTCTGCTAGGAAACAAGACTGGGCCAGACTCCAGGGGTAGGAGGAAAGCTAGCCTAAGTAATCTCTAAAATCCTTTCCATATTTAATGTTTCCTTATTTGTTTTTTGAATAAACCTTTTAAATGATGGGGATGATATAACCCACTTGCTACTCCAGAAAAAAAAAATTGCTCCAAACTATCATCAGTCAATTCATTTCTATAAGCAAACAGCTGCTAAATGAATCAGCGAACAAATCTTAGATTTATTCAATTCAACATTGATATGCATTGTACTGTGCAACAGTCCCTACCTTCAAGGAGTTTATATTCTACTGGGGACAAGGAAGAAGAATTCATAATGTACAGAGACAAGTAAGTACAACTTATGTTCAAAGTAATGGAAGATAATTTCTATAACTGGGCTATCAGGATGGGTCTCATACAGGTAATGGCTATTCAACCAGATTTCAAAGAAACCTAGAGGTTCTAAGAGTCAGAGGAGAGAGTGAAGAGAGGAATGAATTCCATAAATGGGGGAACTCCCTCTAGAAAGGCATAGAGTCACATGGAGAAGTAGTGAGTCTGGAATCAAAAGGACCTGAATTGAATCCAACTTCAGATATTTATTAGTTGTGTAACCTTGAGCAATCTTATGTAACCCTTCACCTCTGTTTGGCTCATTTTTCTCACCTGAAAAATGTGGATACTAATAACACTAACCTTCCAGGATTCTTGTAAGGCTCAATTGTGATAATAAATATAAAGTCTGGCACATTATAGGCGGTATAAAAATGTTAGCTATTATTATTGTTGTGATGGTGGTGATGATGATGATGTGATCTCAGGCAAATCACTTAACCTCTGTCTGACTCAATTTCCTCAACTGTAAAATGCAGATAATAGCAGCACCTACTTCGTTGGGTCGTTGTGGGGAATCAAATGATACATTTAAAAGCACTTAGCACAGTATATGGCCCATAGTGGGCAATATATAAACAATTGTTCTTGACATTGTCGTTGTTGTTGTCATTGGTATCTAGGCCATGACATTATTCCCTTTATCTTGGAATTATTATGTGCTGACATTTAAGGGGAAAAGTAGCAAAGTTAGTAAACACAACATCATATACCATGTTTTCCTTCTCCATTTATGACAGACCCCTGCAGTAGGTCTGTCACTGCCATGTTTTATGCTTATTTAAATACATTATTAAATCTAGTTAAGGCATATTTCCTTTTCTCCCATAAATGCATAATGGAGTTCTTCATAGATTTGAAGATAAATGAGTTCTTTTCAGCCTTTACTTCTCCATGCTTTAGCATCATCATTTTTTTCACCAGTCTTTCCAATGAAATTCTATTTTTGAAGGTATTAATCACCATAGTAGTTTTTTTCCTGAACTCTGTTCAATGTTACCACATTGGAATTGAGCATGTTTAACAGAAGTAATACATGGAATAAATCAATAAAATCGATCAATGAAAATTAATTTTTAAAAACTATCTATATTGTTTATTATCTGCCAGATACTATACTAATCACATGGCAAAGGGGGCTATAATAGAAACCCTGCCTTGGTTCTATCACTCTACCAATTTTCAAAGCCAAAGGAAAGCTACTATTGACATATTTTTTTTTAAATATCAGAGCAGTGAGTCACAGAGTGATTAACTCCCATATAAACCCTGGACACATGCATTGATAGAGCAGAGCTCATTAATAATGGAAGCTAAAATCACATATGTAAACACATTGCTTTTAATCTATTCAATTATTTCCCCATAAGCACTAAATATACATCACAAATTATGCTGTCTTTAAGACATTCCACAAGGGCATGCGGCTAGAAAGATTCATGGCTATGGTCTAATGGAAGAGTTTTCAGGGGAAATGAAACTTCTGACTCTCTGTGGTATAATCAACTATTTCTTTATCTCATTCAAAGAAGATGGGAGTGGACTTCTTAGAGAGGAATACACAGCACAACACCAATGTGCAAATCTTTTCAATATTTTGCACCAGTTGCATATCAAAGCATTTTCTTCTCATTTACTTAGTTTGCCATCACTAAGACAAAAATGAAATATATAAACCACTTGACATTTGGCCTTGAAGACCACATAAAAAGAGCTTCTTCTGTTGAGATTGTTCAAAGAAATGGAAAGAATAATGCTACAACCTCCCCACACACATATCCACATCCTTGGTGAAAACCTGAGTCCTGGTTGTTTTTCTTACACCAGATGCCAGTGCTAAGATTAAAGCCTGAAGTACCTGAACTACCTGGTTGTAGCTTGGAACTCACCTGCTTTCTGCAAGTTCCTCCACCATAGCCGATTGCGCTATTCTTAACCTTGTCTTGAGTTTTCTTCATTGACTTTACTTACTCTGCATTCTTAGTATCTCAGTAACTAGCATGTATCCCTGCTTTGTTTTTTGATTATCACAGTG
>JAJPUD010007954.1:83241-98013 GCA_023553655.1 Myrmecobius fasciatus | reverse complement strand
ATTGAATTATGTCAGGTGCTGGGCAGTTCTGCTTTAGTTCACCCTGGGGCAGTTCTGCTGATTGAATTATTTCAGGTACTGGGCAGTTCTGCTGATTGAATTATTTCTGGTGCTTATCAGTCCTGTTGTTTGATTGATTGCTTTAAGGTGCTGTGTAATGGCAGCTAGGTCCTATGCTCATCAGGGGTTCATTGGTTCACAATCTATCCCCCTCAAAAGGCAGACCCTCCAAACCACCTGCCCACAATCAGGACAGATTGGTCCAAGAGGCCCGCAGAAGACTTCCAGGTGTGTGAAAAGCACAATGCTCCCACTACTGTTCCGACTCCTGTTCCAGCTCCCTGCTCCAGCTCCCTGCCCCGGTCTCCCTGTGCTGCAGTCTGGGTTCAGCAGACCACCCCCCTGCCCAATTAAAACAGACCTGTGTTGAGGTTCTTCCAGAGTATCTTTTTCTAGAATAATGTTGTTCTCCAGATATTGTGGATTTTTTTGCTTCAAAATCAGTCTAGAGGCTTCATATGTTGTTGGTTTGAGGGGAGGTTAGAGGAGGTTACAGAGACTCCTGTCTGATCTCCGCCACCATGGCTCCACCCCCGGAAGGAAGTCAATTGTGGCCTTTTAGAATATCAAAGGCAAACCAGAACCAGTCTACTAGTTGTTGAAGGGTCTGGTTGATATCAAGGGGCCTTGAGTGGGCAGGAAGTGCTTTGTTCTGAGATTGGCAGATCTCGGGGGTGGGTCTGCCTTTTCTTTCCCTATAAATCTGGGCTCAGGTGAGCAGTGTGTACATTCCTTCCTCTCCTGGCTGCAGACCGGAGAAGAATGATTGTCCCAGGGAATTTCAATTCAAATAAATTCGAATAAACCTTCTAATCTTCACTTTGAGAAATCTCTGAGTAATGATTTTGAATCGGGAATAGGATTTTTATCCCACACAATTCCTTATATTATACCAGAAATCTCATAAGAAATACACTGTCTTTGACAACTATATTCCAGCCCTAATTGTAGCCCTATGTTCTTCTGCATATTATTTCTATTGGCCCAAATAAAAGGAATGCTTTAATTTTTTTTAAATCAGCAAAATCATTTTACATAAAAGAGACATGCCACTGTTGAGGTTCAAAAAAGACACCCCAAAAAGTTGGGGTCGCAGACTGGTGTGGCAAAGTGATTCAAAAGAATTTGCAGGCTTGAACCGATTTCCACGTCAAGGGGCAAAGTTTATTGTAATTGTTAGGCCAATCAAAATGAACTAAGTTCCAAAAGAATTTAGCAAAGAACTAGGAGTAAGAAGAAAATTTTATCCAGTTCTTCATGTCACTGATATGCTAATCTTATGAACCAGAGGTAGAATTGAGCAGTGGTCTCAGGAATTTGATTATAACTGACTAACAAATTATGTTTCTGGTAGTTTGTAGTATTATCCTAAGGCCAGAAGACTTGATAATCATCAACAGACATATTTTTATAAAAATAGCACTTTAAGATCAGGGGATCTTAAGAATATTGCTTTATTTCCCCTAGAGAATATATCTTATCACAAGGAGAAGCTTTTACGACAAAGTGGAAAATGGTGGTGGATAGTGGTGGGAAATAGGTAATGCTTGAAACTCAATTTCATCTAAATTGATTCAAAGATGGAAATCACACACACACACACACACATTGAGTATAGATATCCATCTACCCAATAAGGAAATAAGGAGAGGAAGAAGGCAAAACAAATAGATTTAATTAAAAGAGATCAACAGAGAAACTATATTTTGCTAAAAGAACTATAGACAATGAAATAAATAACATTTGCATTAAATGATATAGAATCCAACTTTTTAAAGGAAAAGTTAAATGAATTATATGAGGAAATAAACAGTAAAACTGTACTAGTGGAGGAATCTCAAATTTTTCTTCTCCAGGCTTGATAAATCTGACCATAAAATAAATAATAAAGAAGTTAAAGAGAAGAATAGAATCTTAGAAAAGCTAGCTGTGGTAGATCTCTGGGGAAATTTAATGGAAATAGAAAAAAGGTATAACTTTTTCTCAGTTTTTTATGGCACCTTTACACATATTGTCCAGATATTAGAGCATAAAAACCTTACAACCAAATGCAGAAAATCAGAAATATTAAATGTGTCCTTTTTAGACTTTAACATAATAAAAATTATATTCAATAAAAAGTCATACAAGCATAGATTAAAATTAATTAGAAACCAAATAATCTAATCCTAAAGAATGAGTGTTTCAAAGAACAAATCATAAACATAACTAATAATTTCATTAAAGAGAATGATAACAGGGGCAGCTAGGTGGCACAGTGGATAGAACACCAGCCCTGAAGTCAGGAGAACCTGAGTTCAAATGTGACTCAGACACTTAACACTTCCTAGCTGTGTGATCCTGGGCAAATCACTTAACCCCAAATGCCTCAGCAAAAAGAGAGAGAGAGAAAGAGAGAATGATAATAATGAGATAGCATACCTGAATTTGTAGAATGCAGTCAAAGCTCTATTTAAGAGAAAATTTATATTATTAAATGTGTACTGCAATAAAAGAAAGGAAAGCTCAATAAATTGGGCATACAACTAAAACATTTCCTAGAAAAATAATAAATTTTTAATTCCAAATTAAATTAAAAAATGGAAATCCTAAAAACCAAAGTAAAGATGAATAAAATTAAAAGTAAAAAAAAAAAAACCATTAAAGTAAAAAAAAATAAAATTAAGAATTGGTTTTATAAAAAAAGAATGTATAATCCATTGGTTAATTTGATTAAAAAGAGAAAATCAAATTAGCAGTAACAAAAATGAAAAGGGTGAATACATTGATCTCCCTAAGAAAAATGAACCTGGTCTTCAGGACCAGACAGATTTATGAGTGAATTCTACAAAACATTTAAAGAACAATCAATCTCAATATTATATAAACTACTTGGGAAAAAAAAAAAAGAGTCTTACTAAATTTCTTTTATGCCACAAATATAGTTTTGATGCCTAAGACAAAAAAAGGAAAAACAGAGAAAGAAAACCATAGATAAATTTCTGTGATGAATATTTATGCAAAAATTTTAAATAAAATATCAGCTAGATGATAACAGAAATATATCAACAAACTTATACCAGGGAATTTATACCAGGAATGCAGGACTATTTTAATATTAGGAAAATTACAAGCACAATAAAACATCAAAAATCATATTATTATTTCAAAAGATGTAGAAAAAATTGTGGTAAAATACAATACACCTTCCTATTAGAAACACTAGAAAGCAAAGGAATAAATTAAGACTTTCTTAAGAAGTCTTAAGAACTAATAGCAAGCATTATCTGTAATGAGGTTTAACTTGAAGATTCCCAATAAAATCAGGGATAAAACAAGGATGTTCATTTTCACCACTATTATTCAAACATAATTAGAGATACAAGCTAAAGAAATAAGACAAAAAAGTTGAAGGAATAAAAATAAAAAATGAGGAAATAAAATTATTGCTCTTTGTAGATGATATATTATACTTAGAAAACCTTAGAGAACCAGCTAAAAAATTAGTTGAAACAGTGAATAACTTTAGCAAAGTTGCAGAATTGAAAAGAAACCCACATAATCATCAGCATTTCTATATACTACCAACAAAACTTAGTAGAAAGAGTAGAAAGAGAAATATCATTTAAAATAACTGTAGACAACACAAAATATTGGGGAGTCTAATTTCTAAGAAAAACCAGGGATTATATGAAAACAATTGCAAAACACTTTTCACACAAATAAAGACAGATTTAAGCCATAGAAAAATATTAATTGCTCACAGGTAGTCTAAGCCAATATAATAAAAATGAGAATTCTATATCAGTTGATTATTTATTTTTGCCATACCAAATTACCAAAGCTATCTAGAAAGCAATTTGGAAGACATCATGCATAGACCAATAATTTACATTATGTATGAAAGTAAATTCTAAATGGATAGTTAATTTAGACATAAAAGGTGATATTGTAAGTAAATTAGGGGAGCTTAGAAAAATATACCAATCAGACTGGAGTAGGGGAAAGCTACCTAGCATGCAAAATGAATAATTTTAATTATATGAAACGAAAAGTTTAGCACATACAACATCAAAGTAGATAAAATTAGAAGGAAAACAGGAGACTAGGGAAAAATTATATCAAGGTTCTGTGATATAAGTCCTATTTCTCAACCATGTAGAGAATGGAGCTAAATTTATA
Organism: Myrmecobius fasciatus; assembly: GCA_023553655.1. Taxonomy (NCBI): domain Eukaryota; kingdom Metazoa; phylum Chordata; class Mammalia; order Dasyuromorphia; family Myrmecobiidae; genus Myrmecobius; species Myrmecobius fasciatus. The sequence goes on along the minus strand of JAJPUD010007954.1, from coordinate 93,792 downwards.
AAAATAAGAACCATTCTCTAATTGATATCACTAATCACATGATGAAGGAAAATAGATACACTAATGAATTTTTGGTGGACTTATGAACTAGTACAACAGTTTGAGATAACAAATTGTAACCCTTTCCAAAGTGCTATAAAACTATATATACCATTTAGCCCAGCAATATCACTACTAGGTCTGTATCCCAAAGAGATCAAAGAAAAGGGAAAAATGCCTATTTGAACAAAAATATTTATAGCAGCTATTTTTGTATGGTGACAAAGACCTGGAAACTGTGGGGAGGCCTAGCAATTGTCTGCATAGTCTGTAGTATATGATGTGGTATATAAACAAGTATTTGGGATACTTTTGTGCCACAAGAAATAATGAGCAGGATGATTTCAGAAAAACGAGACTTACATAAATTGATGCAAAATGAAATTAGGTGAATAAGGAAAACAACATGCATCATAATAGCAATATTGTACTCAATTGTAAACTGAAAAACTTAGCTACTCTGATTAATTTAGTAATCAAAGACAATTTCAAAAGACTGATGATAAAAAATGCTATCCACTTTTACAGAGAAAAATGATAAACTCTCAGTGAAGAATTAAGCATCCTTTTTTCTTCATTTCCGTGGGTTTCTTGTTTTTTATTCCTTTTTTTCTTTTGATAACATGTCTAATATGGAAATATTTTTGCATGATTTCACATATATAATTGGTTACATATTGTTTGCCTTCTCAAGGGGCAGGAAAAGGTGAGTATGAGTGAGATTTTTTTTTTAACTTGCACTTGGGAAATATTCAATGAAATAAATAAAAATGTATTTAAAAAAGAGGCCATATGATATAGTAATAAATATTTGTTACTGTTCTTCATGTTGATTCCCCTTCCTTTCCCCCCAGTATATAATATCTGAGACTCCTTTCTACTACAATGTTGTTGATATCTTCTCTCCTTCAGGTACCTCAAGGATCAACTGCTCATTGTCATTTGGATTGTATGGTAACTATGTGTATTAGGTCTGATCTAGATGGTTTAGCTGTCTTTGTTCTTATTTTCTTTCTTTTGGCAAGGGAAAAGGGGTTAAGTGATTTGCCCAGGGTCACACAGTAGGAAGTCTTAAGTGTCTGAGACCAAATTTAAATCAGATCTTCCTGACTGGTGCTCTACTATGCCATCTTCCTGCACCTCTCTTTATTCTTTTTGATGCTGTTTTAAGTCCTCTAAAAGCAAATCCATCTCTACAAAGTGAGATTTCTCCACTGTCTTAGATGGTGATAAATATTTGTTATAATTCCCCCCCATTTTTCCATTTTTTACCTATTTGTCATCATCCTATTATTTTTTTATCTCTAGATTAATTTGGAAATAACTTTATTTTTCCACATCTAAAATTTTTAGCCTTTTACTACTTCTATCTTTAAAGTGATACATCTCGTAATTTTTATTCTTTTTTTTTTTTGCAAAATTTTACCAATGAATTTATAGATTAAACTGCTACTGCCTTTCCTTACTTTTCATGACCTCATATATAAGTCTAGTATTTGTTAACAAAGATATTTTGCTGATTACTTTATTATGGTGATAATTTATATGAGATGTCTATATAAAATTATTATCATCTGTGTCATGTTTTTTTCTTTTTTCACTTGTTTTCATTCTGTCTAACTTAATGAAATACAACAGGAATGAATTACTTTAATTACACGCCATATATGCATTCTCATTTTTAGTCTTTCTTTGGCTTAGTACTATTTGTGACCTTTGTTCTAACAAGTTAGTTGTCATGTGACAAAGTGAAGGACAAAGAGGTGGACAGTTAGAATATGGCACTGGTATCATTTTAATTTTAGGAGAAATGGAGGAAGGCCTGTAACATGTTGAAGAGATTAGCTGGGTCATTTTGTGATGGGAAATGTATAAAGACATAGATGGCTTAGGATCTTCATTCAAATTGATGAGACAACAAATGCATTTGAGAAGGTGAATATTTGCTTCAATTAATATATGTTTGTAAGAGGGTCTTTAAGATGAATTTATATTCAGGAGAACCAGGAAATTAGGAAAAGAAGACCTGGACTTTTACCACACACGCAATAGAAATTCCCTAATTTATATTGTATGGCAATTGAATTAAATATTATTCAACTGTAATACATGCATTGTTGTGCCACAGTTTCTCTATCTCAGTTTCCCTCAGTTGCTGTTTTAGTTTCCCTTAATTGTTCTGCCCAAAAATAGCAATCCCCACTTCCTAACCTTCAGAAATAATTGTACTCACATTCCAAAGGAGTTATAAAACCTCCAGATGGCCAGCCTCTACATACCCCTTATCTTTATGACCCAGACTTACTGTCTTCTCCCAGTTTCTGGCATCCCTTTACTCCTTACCTGCCAGAACTGAATTTATGGGTTCCTTGGACACCAGATGTGGTCAGCTATTCCCATGAGTTATTTGTCTCCCTGGGCTATGGAGATTATAAAATTTGTGATCCCCACCAATGAGGGGCTGAATACTTTGTCCTATTCAATTGGCTGACATGTCTGTCAGCCTAACTCTTTGGGCTGGACTGCATGCTTTGAGACATGAGTCCTAGCAGTCCTGATCCATACCTATGGATTCTGAACTCTCAATTAACATCAATAAAGCATTACCTAATTTCCAATGTGTGATACTGCCTCAGTTTCTCCCTGAGCATTACAGCATGACAAATTTGGTTTTAGAAGTACTGGCACTATTTTAGGAAAATAAATAATAGATGATATAATTTGAAGGAGTTTTCAGTCTTGCTTTTCTCCTAGACATTTCCCACCAGCTTGTCAAGTCATTAATTTCTTTTTTTTGAACTAGTTGAAAAAAAAATAGGGATATTGTCTCCTGGAGCTCATCCTTAAAATGGTCTTGTGGCCAGAATACAAAAGGGGCTAGAAGAAGAAGGTATGTATTACTAACTCTCTCATTACCACATTAGCTTAATTATTAATTAAGTTAATTATCCCTTTCTTCCTTTCCCCACCCCCACCAAGGAAACACAAAGTATGGCTCTACACAAAGTATGTTTTACACAAATGGAAAACAGGACAAGTTTTGCTTGGGGGGAATGAGGGACTTAGAAAAGTCTAGAAGATGGTTGCTAGATGAATCAGAAGTGTGTAGGGGTGAAGTTCTGGAGAGTTCAGATTATAGCATGGAGCCACCACACACTTGGATTTATAGGAGAATCCTGGAAGAAGAGAAGATATTAAAGTTGTTTCTTTTTTTTTTTTTAGAATGATATTTTACATTTTGCCAATTGCATGAAAAAACAATTTTTAACATTTGTTTAATACAATTTAGAATTTCAAACTCTCTTCCTTCTGCATTTTTTGCTGAAATTATAAGCGACTTCATATAGTTTATACATGTGCAATCATGCTAAATATTTACATATTAATCATGTTACAAAAAAACTCCAGATCTAGGAGAAATGAAGAAAGTGAAAACTAATATGTTTAAATATGTATCCATACTCCATCAGTTTTTTCTTTGGAAGTGTGAATAGCATTTTTCATCACTAGTTCCTTGGAATTAACTTGGTTCACTCTATTGAGAATAAGTAAATCATTTACAGTTGATCATCATACAATATTGCTGTTATTGTGTACAATGTTTTCTTGGTTCTGCTCATTTTATTCTGTATTGGTTCATGTAAGTCTTTCTAGGTTTTTCTTGAAATCATCTGCTCATAATTTCTTTTAGCAAACTAGTATTCCATTACATCCATATACCACAATTTGTTCAGCCATTCCCAAATTCATGGGTATCTCTTCTGTTTCTGATTCTTTGTCATCACAAAAAGAGCTACCATAAATATTTTTGTACAAATAGGTCTTTTCTCTCCATTTTAAAAAATCTCTGGGATACAGACCTAGTAGTATTGCTGGGTCAAGACCTTTGGGCATAGTACCGAACTGTTTTCCAGAATGATTGGATCAGTATACAACTTCACCAACAGTGCATTAATGTCTCAATTTTCCCACATCACCTCCAGTATTTTTCATTTTCCTTTTGTGTCATATTATCAACCTGATAGATAGGAGTTGGAATTTACATCAGAAGTATTTTAGTTTTCATTTCTCTAATCCATACTGATTTAGAAAAATTTTCCATATGACTACAGATAGTTTTGATTACTTCATCTGAAAATTGACTTTTCATATCATTTAGGACATTTATCAATTGGGGAATGATTTGTATTCTTATAAATTTTGAATCAGTTCTCTGTATTTCAGAAATGAGGCTTTTATCACAGAAATTTGCTATACAGTTTTTTCCTCAGCTTTCTATTTTCCTTCTAATCTTGACTATATTGGTTTTGTTTGAACAAAACATTTTTAATTTAATTTCATTAAAATTATTCATTTTTATCTTGTAATGTACCATATCTCTTGTTTGGACATAAATTCTTCCCTTATCCATGGACTTAACAGTTAAACTATGCAATGCTTCAATCCTAATTTGTCCATGATAGACCCTTCATAACTAAATCACATACCCATTTGGATCTTATTTTTGGTATATTATATGAGATGTTGGTCTATACCTAGTTTCTTCCAAACTGTTTTCTAGTTTTCCCAGCAGTTTTTGTCAAATAGTAAATTCTTGTCCCAAAAGTATATCAAATACTAAATTATTGTAGTCATTATTATGTAGTATATATTTAATTTATGCAGTTGATCTATCATTATATTTCTTAGTCAGTATCATATTGTTTTGATGATTATTGCTTTTAATATAGCCTGAAATTTGATATGGCTAGACCAACTTCCTTCACATTTTTTCCACTAATTTCCTTGATATTTTTTACCTTTTTTGAATTTTATTATTTATTTCTAATTCTATAATTTTTATCAGAGTTTAATTGGAATGGCACTGAGTAAGTAAATTAATTTAGGCAAACTTGTGATTTTTATCATATTAGCTTGACTTAGCCAAGCAATTAGTATTTTTTGAATTGTTTTGATCTGATTTTATTTGTGTGAAAAGTATCTTGTAATTGTGTTAATATAGTTCCTGATTTGTCTTGTTAGGTAGACTTCTAAGTATTTTACATTGTCTACTGTTATTTGTCTTTCTAGCTTTTTCTGCTGAATTTTGTTGGCAATATATAGAGATAATGATGATGTAGGTGAGTTTAAATCATATCCTACAACTCTGCTAAAGTTAATTATTTCATCTACATTTCTAGTTGATTCTCTAAGTATATTATTATATAATCTGGAAAGACTGAGTTTTATTTCCTCATTGGTTATTTTTATTCCTTCAATTACTTTTTCTTGTTGTATTGCTATAGTTAACATTTCTGTTGTTTGTCCTTCATTCTCAAATAGGATCATAACATCAGGGATGTGATGCCATGACATACAAGTGAATTGGATTTAAATGAAGGAGGGCTGTATAAAGTCAGCAGCCTCACTTTCTCCTCCAGAGCCAATTGGATCCAGTGATAAGATGTAGATCAGGAAGACTGGACATGAAATTAAATGTAATGGGAGACTTTGGACTTTTTAAACTAAGATCTTTAACAGGCCTCAGTTTGATTGAAGCAAGGCATAATTAGTGAATAAGGCCAGATAAACATTGAGACCAAAAATGTTTTTTTTAACCTAATGCCCCGCCCTCCAAAAAATTTTTCAAGGTTTCTGGCCACAACAGAAACAATTACTACTTAAGTTCACTCTGAGTCAACCAGTATCCCCAAAAATGGCTAATTGGGAATTGGCCTGGCACCTGTTGTTGGCTAATCACTGAGAGTCAAAGTGATTTGGGTTTAAGGCATGGTCCTTAAGAAAGAAATCTAAACTGTAAACCCAGAATAACTTGATAGGTTTCAGAGATTAAAAAAAAACATACATTCCTTTGGGCAGAGCACCTGCAGGTGATACCCTATATAGAAAGAAAAAAAGAAAGAAAGAAAGAAAGAAAGAAAGAAAGAAAGAAAGAAAGAAAGAAGGAAGGAAGGAAGGAAGGAAGGAAGGAAGGAAAGAAGGAAGAAAAGAAAGAAGGAAAGAAAGAAGGAAGGAAAGAAGAAAAAATGGAAAGAAAAAAAGAAGAGATGTGTTGCCAACTGATCATTAAGTTGGGTCACCAGTGGGACAACTCTAAACAGAGGTTGTTCTTTGTTCTCTGTTCTCTAAGAGGACCATGTCATTAAGGAGGTGATGCCATGACATGCAAGTCAGTTGCATTCAAGTGAGTGTGGGTTGTGCAAAGTCACCAGCCTCACTTTCTCCTCCAGAACCACCAGGACCCAGTGGCAAGTTACAGATTAAGATTATTGAAGATGACTGTCAACTAGCATTTATAATACAATAATGAATAAGTGGTGATTATGGGCATCCTTGTTTCACCCCTGACCTTATTGAGAAAGTTTATCCCCATCATAGATGTTTATTGATGTAGGTTCTCATTTTCATTATTGTTATTGAAATCATTGATTTTGTCTATTGTTTGTTGAACTACTCATTCTTTAGGATTAGATTATTTTGTTTTCAACTAACTTTTCATCTATATTTTCATGGCCTTCTATTGAATGTAATTTTTATTGTATTATGGTCTGAAAAAGATGCATTTAACATTCTGGGTTTGGTTGTGAGGTTTTTATGCCATAATATATAGTCAATTTTTATGTAGGTGCCATGAACCATTGAGAAAAAGGTATATTCCTTTCTATCAACATTTAGTTTTTTTTTCTTCTTAGAGATCCATGATAGCTAACTTTTCTATAATTCCATTAACCTCCTTAAGTTTTTAGTATTTATTTTTTGGCTAGATTTATTTAACTTCTTTAAAGAAAAAGTTGAGTTCCTCCAAAATATAGTTGTATTGTCTATTTCCTCCTGTAATTCATTTAACTTTTCCTTTAAGAGTTTGGATACTCAGAAATGCAAATTAAGACAACTCTGAGATACCACTATACACCTGTCAGATTGACTAAGATGACAGGAAAAGATAATGACAAATTTTGGAGGGGATGTGGGAAAACTAGGACACTGATATATTGTTGGTGGAACTGTGAACGGATCCAACCATTCTGGAGAGCAATTTGGAGCTATGCTCAAAAAGTTATCAAACTGTGCATACCCTTTGACCCAGCAGCGTTTCTACTGGGCCTATATCCCAAAGAGATCTTAAAGGAGGGAAAGGGACCCATATGTGCAAAAATGTTTGTGGCAGCTCTTTTTGTAGTGGCAAGAAACTGGAAACTGAGTGGATGCCCATCAATTGGAGAATGGCTGAATAAATTATGGTATATGAATGTCATGGAATATTATTGTTCGGTAAGAAACGGCCAACAGGATGATTTTAGAGAGGCCTGGAGAGACGTGCATGAGCTGATGCTGAGTGAAATCAGCAGAACCAGGAGAACATTATACACAGCAACAAGACTATATGATGATCAATTCTGATGGACATGGTTCTCTTCAGCAATGATGTGGTTCAAAGCAGTTCCTATTGTTCAGAGATGAAGATAGTTATATACATCCAGAGAGAGACCTGAGGTAACTGAGTGTGAACCACAACATGGCATTTTAACGCTTTCTGTGAATATTTCCCTGCATTTTGTTTTCCTTCTTAGATTGTTTTTTTTAATCTCTCTTTCTAGATCTGATGTTTCTTGTGCAGTAAGATAACTGTATAGATATGTATGCATATATTGGATTTACCATATAATTTAACATATTTAACATGTATTAGATTACCTGTCATCTAGGGGTGGGGGGTGGGGGGAAGGAGGGGAAAAGCTTGGAACAAAACAAAAAATTTTTGCAAAGGTCAATGTAGAAAAATCACTCATATGTTTTGTAAATAAAAAGCTTTTAATAATAAATAAAAATAAAGAGTTTGGATACTCTAGCATTTGGTTCATATATCTTTAGTAATGATATTATTTCATAGACTATGGTATCCTTTGGCAAGATATAATTTCCCTTTCAAAATCTCTTTTAATTAGATCTATTTTTGCTTTTGCTTTGACTGAAATTGTGATTGCATCCCCTCCTTTTTTTTTCTTCAAGTGAAACATAATAGATTTTGCTCCATTCCCTTATCTTTACTCTGTCTGTCTGTTTTAAGTATATTTCCTATCAGCAACATATTGCAGGATTCAGATTTTTAATTTACTTTGCCATCCATTTCAGTTCTATGGGTTAGTTCATCCCATTCATAGTCACAATTATGATTACTAACTGTGTATTTCTCTGTCTGTCTCTTCCTCCCTCCTCTCTCTCCCTTCTTTTCTTTTCCTCCCCACTCTCTCTGTCTCTCTCTCTTTTTGTCTCTCTGTCTTTCTCCCCCTCCCACTGTCTTTCCCTCTGTCTCTCTGTTTCTCTCCCCCTTTCTGTCTCTCTCTCTTCCTCTCTGTCTCTGTCTCTCTCTGTGTCTCTTCCCTGCCTTCTCCCCTCTCTCTGTCTCTGTCTTTCTGTCTCTGTCTGCCTCTCTGTTTCTGTCTGTCTCTTTCTCCTTTTACCCTATTCCTTCTTACAAATGTTTCTGATCACCACTTCCCTCAATTCACCTTCCCTTCTAACATTCTCTTCTCCCTGTTTTATATCCTTTCCCTCTTACTTTCCTATAGGGTAAGAGATTTTTATACCCAGCTGAGTGTATAATGTTCTTTCTTTTTTGAGTCAATTCTTATGTGAATAAGGTTCAAGAATTGCCCACCATACTCCTTGGCTATTTTCTTCTTACTATAATTGCTCTTGCCTTTTTCTTATTCCATTCTATCTCTCCCTTGGATATCATCCCATCATATGTAACCTGTGCCCTCTGTCTATGTACATTCCTTATAATAGCTCTGATATTGATAAAATCAAGAGTTGGTAATTCTTTTTTTTCCCTTTGTTGGAATGTGGACAATTTAATCTTATTGAATCCCTTATGTTTTCTTTTTTTCTATTTATATTTTTAAGCTTCTCTTGAGTTTTGTATTTGGAAATCAAATGTTCTGTTTAAGAATACTAGAAAATCCTCAATTTCACTGAATTCCTCTCTCCCTTCCCCAACCTGCAGAAGCATTACACTCACTTTCACTGGGTTGGTTCTTGTTGGTTGAAATCCCAGCTCCTTTGCTTTCCAGATATACAGGTTCCAAGTCTTTCAGTCCTTTAACACTAAATCTTATGTTAATCTGACTGTGGCTCAGTGATATTTGCATTATTTTTTTTTTTTTTTTTCTGGCTGCTGACAAACTTTCTCTTTCACCTGAGAACTCTGGAATTGGATGGTAATATTCCTAGGAGTATTTGTTTTGGAATTAGTGGATTCTTTTAATTTCTATTTTACCCTCTGGTTCTAAGATATCCATGGAAGTTTTCCTTGATAATTTCTTGAAAGATAATGTCTACGCTCACTCTCTCCTTTCTCTGTCTGTCTGTCTCTCTTTCTCTCTCTTTGAGACAACTGGGGCTAAGTGATGTGCCTGGGATCACCCAACTAATAAATATTGTGTCTAAAACCAGATATGAATTTAGTTCCTTCTGACTTCAGGGCTGATGAACCATCTAGCTGCCCCTCTGAGTTGTTTTCTTTAGTGAAGTTTTATATCTTACTTTTCATTTGGTTAATCTTCCTTTTTAAGGACTTGTTTACTTCAGTGAATTTTTATACATCTTCCCCACTTTGCTAAGGAATTTTTCTTTGACATCTCTGATTTTTTATTTTTTTTTTTTTTTTTAGTAGGTGGTTTTTTGGGGGGTACAGTTGGGGTAGGGCAGAACTGGGGATTGAAACTGATTTACATTTTACTTTGAGGCTTCACATGTAGCTCTTTTGCCATTGTTTTCCTCTTCTGAGTTTCTGTTTTAATTTTCGCTGTGTCACTATAGTAACCTTCTTTGGTCATATTCTTTTTTGTTTGTTTGATCACTTTTTCAGGCTATTTCTTGACTATGAATTTTATGTTAAAATTGAGTTCTTCTCTTGGGATGAAGAGAGCAATTCCGAGCTTCAGATTCTTTGTTGTTACTATTTTCAGATCTTATTTTCTGGAATTGAAATTCTTCTACAGTAGTGTTATCTAAAGAGAAATGTAGTCAGTGATCTTTTGCTCTATGCTCTAGTTTGTTAATGATTACAAGGACACTTTTTTTGCCCTGGACCTGTGACCAGGATTCCCACTCCCCAGCTGCCACATGCTCTAGTGAGCTAGTGCTTCTCCTCACCCAGATCCCTGTTTTGGCAATGCAATAGAGTCCTGCACTAAGTGGCCCCAAAGTAAAATTTTCTTTCTGGTAATTTTAGCTGCATTAACATCTAAATTGGATTGATTTCCTTATTTAACTGATTGGATCCACCATTCTGGCCATCAATTAACAGTATCATCAGCAGCAGCAGCAATAATAAGAATATATACACCTTATATTTAACTTCTAAACAATAGATTTAGTTGCTGCCTTTAGACATGGCTTCAGTCTATAGGGGGTAATAATGACAGATGATTCATTTCTTTGCTGAATTTCTTGAGAAAGTTTTTTTTTTTTTATTTACTAAACATATGAGTGATTTTTCTACATTGA
>JAJPUD010007954.1:63811-80525 GCA_023553655.1 Myrmecobius fasciatus | reverse complement strand
GGAGGGGAAAAGCTTGGGAAAAAAAAAGTTTTTGCAAAGGTCAATGTTGAAAAATCACTCATATGTTTTGTAAATAAAAAGCTTTATATATTAAAAAAAAAATAAAAGGCCACAATTTATCTCTTTTCCTGCAACAGGATCCCCAAAGAAAAACCCTGCCAATCTCTCACAATCATTATTCTGATAAGTCCTCAGTTTCCTGTCTCATTCAGAATGAAGAGTTAATGGTGGATTGGTTAATGAAAGCTAATTTAGCTTTCTGAGGAACAAATCCTCTTCTTTGGGATTCTTTCAGATCTCTAAAGAGAACCAAGCAATAAGTAAATATTTTAGAATGGTAGAGAGTTATGGATTCTCTACGTTGCTGTTTCTCAGATCTTATAATTCATATTTATGAATTGGCCCATGCAGGTTCCCTGAGATTTGAAAGTGTCACAGACACAGCCTAGTTAGGCTGATAGATCTCAGAGCAATTTACTGTGTGACCAGTTAAGAAGTTCAGGCATTCCTCCAGATTGCCTAATTGATATGCATCAGTCCAGAGGGCTACTTTACAAGTCTAACACTTTATTGAACATTAACCAAAGTCTGAAACACAGTTTATATATTTGCAATGGCTTTTAGGAAGAAGGAAGAACAAAAGTAGAATGATTTCATTTCAGAATCAGTAATTTAGAGCTGGAAAAAACCTTAGAAGTCATTTTGTAGATGAGGACTTGAAACCCAAAAAGAGAAAGTGACTTGAATCACATAGATAAGAAGAGATAGAAATAGTATATGAACCCAAGATCTTTGACTCTAAAATCCAGCACTCTTTCCATGGACACACTTTGCATTATAATTCAGTCTTCAGGCCATGAGCTTAGTTCTCTGACTCTTTAATCCTGTCTTCATTACAATCTTTATTTTGCATAGCAGGAATTTTCACCTCTTCCCATTTCCTGAAAGGCACTAGTGTCAAGTACTGCTTTGACCTTTGAAATGTTCCACAATTTAACTGGCGTTCTGTTCTACCCTTTTCCAACCTCAAGGCTAGTGAGTGACTGCTGAAATATTTGATGACCTTCAAAAGTAGAATGTTAAAAAGAGGCTAGAGTTAGTCAAGTAAAGGGACTGTTTCTCTTAGAACACATGGGACATTGAAATTCTTCCTCTAGAGAAAGAGAATTATGGTAAGAATAGAAAATGCAATTCATTTCTAACTGTGCTGTCTTTTTGCTCAAATCAGATAATTACTATGAAGATGAGAGAGAAAAAAGAGAGAAAGAATGAGAACATTACATCTTCTTGAATTTGTTTAACTTTCATAAGATGACAGTTATTTTTTGTACTTTTCAACTCTACTATTCTGTGATTGTTACTGTCATTCCATCTTTCTTGAGCAATTATTTATAAAATAATTCATCATCATATCAAAACCCACCATTTAATTATTTTATCATTCAAATAATTTATAATAATAAAACAAGGACCTGAAATGATATACTGTACAGGAGGTTCCAACAATCTTAAAGGAATTTCAATTTTTAATTGCTTAAAACTGTATTGACTTTTGGAAAACCCTATTTTTACAAGGTTATAAAATTCTACAAAATGTGACATAAGGCCAAAGACCTATAATTTTATCCTCAAGTGAATTATAATTATTTCTATGAAGTTCCTAATGTTTGCATTGATTTTGATGTAAAATTTATAACTGACAAAGAAATAAATAGAAGATGATATATTCATTCTGTTGAGGTGTGAGAAATGAGGGTTGAGAGATCCTCTTCAGGTAGGCTTTGTGAAAAAATTCACAAACCCCAAAGAATGAGGTGAGAGATCTGTGACAAAAATAAGTTTATTACCCTGAGATAACAACTTTCCCAGCATGCCAATTCCAAAAGGGAAGTAGTGAAGACTGGGATTCAGAGTCACCTTTTATCAGCCTTCAGAAGCTTGAGACTGGAGAGATTAAGGGCTAATTTCTATAAGAGAGTGGTGATTATGCCCTAGGCCAAGATCTCCATTTGAATAGGTGGCAATCCCATCTAGGAGTTTCCCTATGAACAAGAGGGTAGGGCTCCTCCCAGTTGTCAGGAAGGGTTTCAGTTTAGGGCCTCAGCAACCCTTCCTCCCCATGATCAAGGGGGACACAGTTTACATCAATTCCTTCCCATTTCCTCTATTCCCCTTTAGAATACATGTTTCTTGAGAGCAGGACCGTTTTAGTCATTGTATTTGAATTTGTGTTCAGTATCTGTATTTGTATTCCTGGTACTTAATAAATTCTTGTTGATTGATGAACTAAAATTAAAATCACCAAGTAATTTAATTACCTCCCCAACCCTCCAAGAATAAATAGTTTGCTATTCCTGAGAAACACAAGTAATTGGGCTAGTACTTTAACATCATTTGCTATTTCAATACTGCTTTTTCCTGTTCAAATCTGGGTATTGCCTCTATTCACAACTCTTTTGTGTGGGATAAAGACCACCAGCTCAAATCAAGGAGATTTCTCAAGGTAAAAGGAGAAAGGAATTTCATTACAATCTTACGAGAAAGGGCATCTCCCTCCCAACAGTCAGGCTAAGAGAGGCAGGCACAGTAAACACACAAGGATTATATAACCAGTCTGGGGTAACACTCTCTTTTTATAGGATGGACTTTTGCCCTGATTAGTAAGGACAAATGACCTTACATTCTAAGTCATAAATGAGCAAAAATTTCTAACCCAACCACATCTTTAGGATTACTAAATTGCCTCATATGGGAGTTTTATTAATTAGGTAACCCTAATTTATTCTCACAAAGAAAAGGGTTATATAATCTCATTCTTTGTAAACCACATGATCTCTGGAGAAAGAAACTTGGCCCTGGGATACAGCTGACTTTCAGTCAATTTTTAAAACACTGTCTCCATCTTGTGAGATAGCTTTCACAATTCACTTCATTCACTCTCTTATTTAGACTTCAAGAGTTGCTGTAGCTGAACAATTTATCATCTAGTTGCCAACCTGATAGTGACCCTCTCTGAATTTATATGTGCTAATTCTCAGATGAAAAGATACTCAAGTCTGTCACTAAGTCAATAGTTAAAGCCTTTCCTGTTTGGTAGGATCTCCAGAGCTTGCATTCTGATGAGGTAGTCTTTGAGAATTCAGAGTCATCTCCATTCCATAATAAGGTATTAGTGTATAACTTTTAGTTTATTTAGAAGCTGCTATATGTTTATAAATGAATATAACATAAAAGTAAAAAATATGTTGTAATTAGCAACCTGAAAAGCCAAAAGTAATTTGCATTATACAAAACAGCATATTTGAAAAATATTAAAGAATTTATTGGTCACTCATTTCCTTCCAATGAGTGTAATGTAATCATATGATCTCCATTTTATATCCCTGAATATTTCACCAGCTCTGAAAAAGCTAGTTTTAGGTTTTAAGATCTTAAATGTAAAACTTTTCCTTACATAGAAAAGCCAAACATTCCCTAATTCCATTTTCAGTATAATACTAGGAGTTATAAAGGACTGCAGCTATCCTATACAGCTAATTTGGATCCTTCATGTGGTATCAGTTGGCAAATATTCCAAGGAGCCTAAGAGTTAATTATAGTAAAATGGAAATGACAGCGTTTTCATGATCTCAAAAATATGCCTTTCAAATGAACCTTGATACTTTGTATATCTCATACCTTCATTCTACTTCAAAGGATCTGTGATATCATCAATTTGGGAGTTTCTTCCTCAATTATCCAGATCATAATCCATCCAAACCTATGCATTTAGAACATTTCTTATTCATGTTCTATAAAAATCTTGCAATATACTAATTCCCCCAATATACTGGAGACAAAGTTACCAGGAAAGTGCTATGGCTATCTGGTATTCTTTGCTCCCGGTAAAGATCAGTCCATTTTCTCTTTCTATCATGCAATTCCTTGGTGATATTCTATTCTGTTGTTCTTTGAATTTTCTCATTCAGTATGTGTACTCTTCTCTCATACATATCATAAATCTCTCCATTGCCTTACTATGAAAATCATCTTTAGTTCTTCTGAGGAAGTGATATCCATGTCTTTCCAACATTTATCAATGGGATAACAAAAATGTGGATCTTTCCTTTTATGAAAAACTTGGTATCAGAAAAAGAACTCTTCAATACTTTTAATATATTCTTGCCCATTCTCCTTCTACTTTTATTTTTACTTTTATGCTTAGCTCATTGTCCAACTGTACATCTTTCCCAGGTATACATAATGTTGGACAGGCTCTTTGGGGTATCCATCCAAATTTATATTGAAATCTAGGCAATAGATATTTTTATCCACTTGGTCTTTCCTGTATACATTTAAAAAAGGCCAAACTCCTTTGAGTGATTACAAACCTAATACAGAAGTTTGTGCAGTAGACTAGGGTTTGATACAATCAGCATATCATCTCTAAATTTTAAAAAAATCTGAATAAATAAAACAAAATAATTTTTTTTTGACTAGGTGAAAGAAGCCATTTTTTTCCTCAGTTTTTACCTACTCTTACTCACTGAATGGGTGTGGCCTCAGTCAAACTGAGACTTGTTGAAGACCTTAGATTAAAAAGGTCAAGGTCTCCTACTGCATTCAGGGCCATCTCCAGGCATCCAGATTTATATCTCTCCACTGCTCCCAGATGGTTCTGGAGGGGAAAAGTGAGGCAGGTGAACTTGCAAAGCCCTCCCTCACTTAATTCCAATTCACTTGCATGTCATGTCAGTACCTCCCTGATATCATGATTCTCTTTGAGAATGAAGGACAAAAACAACAAATCATCTCCAAATAGGTTTATATGGAACAGCTCATCATACAAAGGGAATTCTTCAGTATGAAATATATGCTGGATCTCTGATTTACAAGATATATTGGCAAACACTAACAGCAACATTGGTGTATGATGAGATACATACCAACCCTCTAAGTGTCTGTTCTTTTATCTAATTGCTGTTTATAAATAGATTAACAGGGGCTGGATGGGAAGTGGACATTTTGGAAAGTTAATCAGAGGGTGACCCAGACTACAACTGCTCCTTATTGATACCAAGGGCATTGTGATTAGGAAAGTTTGCTAAACTTGTATACATAGATTAGATAAAGCTTCCTAAACTTCTTAGGATGAGGATAACTTTTACTAAAGTAAGCTGAATAAACTAGGTGTTGACTATATGAGTTCTTCCTACTACTTAAGTAGATGAATTAGTGGTTAGACTTTGATGTATTCTAATCTTTCAGGTTTTTATGTTAATAAAGTATAATTAAACTGCTTTATTGAAAACTACCTTAGCTTTATCTTCCATTCATTAGAAATGGAACCCAACAATGAATGGAATATGTTTTGGACAAGAAAAAAAAGGACTTATCTTGCCAAGTTTAACACCCACTCAAAAACCACAAATTTGATCTCTAGAACCACACTAAAAAAAATTTTTTTTAGTATTTGTACTCATTTACTCATGACAAAAATCTGACTTCCTGTTTAGTTTTTTTTTAAAGGCTTTATTTTTAAAATCCCAAAAGATTTCTCAGATATTGTATCCCTCTCCAAACCAAGGGTTGAAAGTAGAAGCATAAATAAATCACAACATGTGGAATATATTTCCTCCAAAATGTACATTATTTTTAAAGTTCAGGAAAAGGTCATTTGAAAAGTTCCAATTGAGTTGGAACCAGTTAAATTAATTATTCCTTCAAATATTCATCTTTCTCATGCCCAATCGAGAAGGATATACAACTTTACTTTTATTTTTTTTATAATGATCCATCCTACTGAAATTATTGGATCTGATTTGACCACAGCTAAGAAAAAAAATTCATATATCACTCTGAAATATATTTTTAAGAAAAATTAACAGTTAACATGTACAACTGTTCATGTAAGTAGTAAGGACCAAATCAAAACAGATGATATTTGTATAATTATTCAGATAATAGAGAGGCACAAACTAAAATGATTTGTATTTCCTATTAATTCATTTGCAATAGGTAAGTGACACAGTGGGATAGACTATGGAGCCTGAAGTCAGGAAGACTCAAATCAGAGTTCAGATCTGGTCTCAGACACTAATTCTGTGACCCTGAGCAAGTCACTTAACTTTAGGTGCCTGAGTTTCCTCATCTATAAAATGAGCTGGAGAAGGAAATGGCAAATCATTCTAGTATCTTTGCCAAGAAAATACCTAGTAGGGGCACAAAGAGTCTGTCATGACTGAAATGACTAAACAACAAATTAACTAATTCAATATTTCCTGAGCTTATGCTCCTTTCATTTACAACTATTACATAAAGAAAGATTTCTACTTGAGCATCATTCAATGATCAATATCAGATAATTATTTATGTGACCTTTCCTAATAAACTGAAACTCAATAGTACAGATACTTTGGTACAGGTTTGGTACTTTTTACTGGTACAAATAAACATCTACCCAAATCTTCTTGTCCTATGCAACTCAGTCATATGTTTCCACAAATCTACCATAGGATATCAATTAAGTATGCAGAAAATGTTGCTCTAATAACTCCAATTTTAATAGTTTAGTGGATACCAATGCATTGATCATGATTGTCAATTGTAGTCCTTTACTTTTACCCACATGACCAAACAACCTCATTTGGAGTGCATATATGCCCTAATGATATCTCTTACATCACTTATTATGCACAAGATATAATTGGTGATATGCTTCAGTCTACTTGTATCTCCTTGTCTAATTTGCTCTAGGAGCACTCCTTCCCCAACATTCCCCTTAAGTTGCAACACACTAAGTTGCAATGTACAATGAGTTGGGGTTTTTTGTTTGTTTGTTTGTTTTGTTTTGTTTTGTTTTAAGCTTTTTATTTGCAAAACATATGCACAGGTAATTTTTCATCATTGATCCTTGAAAAGCTTCCTGTTACAAATTTTTCCCTCCTTCTTCCCACCCCTTCCCCAAGGTGGCAGGAAGTCTAATACATGTTAATTATGTTAAATTACATGACAACTTAAATATATGTATACATATTTATACAGTTCTCTTGCTGTACAAGAAAAATCAGAGCTACAAGGAAAAAAAAATCTGAGAAGAAAAACAAAATGCAAGCAAACATCAATAGAGAGCATGAAAATGCTATGTTGTGGTCCTCACTCAGATCCCACAGGACTCTCCCTGGGTGTATATGTCTTACTTCATCACCGAACAACTGGAACTGGTTTGAAACATCTCATTATTGAAGAGAGCCATGTCCATCAGAATTGATCATCATACAGTCTTCTTGTTGCCACCTACAATGATCTCCTGGTTCTGCTCATCTCACTTAGCATCAGTTCATGCAAGTCTCTCCAAGCCTTTCTGAAATCATCCTGCTGGTTGTTTCTTGCAGAACAATAATATTCCATGACATTCATATGCCATAGTTTATTCAGCCACTCTCCAATTGATGAGCATCCATTCAGCATCCAGTTTCTAGCCACTACAAAAAGGGCTGCCACAAACATTTTTGCACATGTGGGTCCTTTTCCTTCCTTTAAGATCTCTTTGGGATATGAGCCCAATAGAAACACTGCTGGGTCAAAGGGTGTGCACAGTTTGATAACTTTTTGAACATAGTTGCAAATTGTTCTCCAAGCATGGTTGGAGAGCAACCAACAATGTATCAGTGTCCCAATTTTCCCACATCCCCTCCAACATTCATCATTATCTTTTCCTGTCCTTTTAGCCAATCTGACAGCTGTGTAGTGGTATCTCAGAGTTGTCTTAATTTGCATTTCTCTGATCAATAGTCATTTGGAACACCTTTTCATATGACTAGGAATAGTTTCAATTTCATCATCTGAAAATTGTCTGTTCATATCCTTTGACCATTTATTGATTGGAGAGTCGCTTGAATTCTTATAAATGAGTCAATTCTCTATATATTTTAGAAATGAGGCCTTTATCAGAACCCTTAAATGGAAAGATGATTTCCCAATTTATTGCTTCCCTCCTAATCTTGTTTGAATTAGTTTTGTTTGTACAAAAATTTTTAACTTAATATAATCAAAATTATCCATCTAGTGTTCAATTAAGAGTTCCAGTTCTTCTTTGGATGCAAATTCCTTCCTTCTCCACAGGTCTGAGAGGTAAACTATACTATGCTCCTCTAATTTGCTTATAATGTTACTCTTTATGTCTAAATCATGAACTCATATAGCTCTTATCTTGGTATGTGGTATTAGGTGTAGGTTTTTGTCAAATAGTGAGATCTTATCCCAAAACCTGGGGTCTTTGGGTTTATCAAACACAAGATTGCTATAGTTATTGACTCTTTTGACATGTGAACCTAACCTATTGATTAACTACTCTATTTCTTAGCCAGTATCAAATGGTTTTGCTGACTGCTGCTTTATAATATAGTTTTAGATCTGGCACAGCTAGACCACCTTCATCAACATTTTTTTAATTAATTCCTATGAAATTCTTGACCTTTTGTTCTTCCAAATGAACTTTGCTACTATTTTTTCTAGATCTGTAAAATAATTTCTTGGGAGTTTGACTGGTACGGCACTAAAGTAAATTAGTTTGCCTAGTATTGTCATTTTTATTATATTTGCTTGGCCTACCAATGAGCACTTGATATTTTTCCAACTAATTAGGTCAGACTTTATTTGTGTGGAAAGTGTTTTGTAGTTTAATTCACAGAGTTCCTGACTTTCCCTTGGCAGATAGATTCCCAAATATTTTATACTATCGAAAGTTATCTTGAATGGAATTTCTTTTTGTATCTCTTGCTACTAAACTTTGTTGCTAATATATAAAAATGCTGATGATTTATGTGGATTTATTTTGTGTCCTGCAACTTTGCTAAAGTTGTGAATTGTTTCTAGTAGGTTTTTGATTGAGTCTCTAGGGTTCTCTAAGTATACCATCATATCATCTGCAAAGAGTGATAATTTGGTTTCCTCATTACCTAGTCTAATTCCTTTAATCTCTTTTTCTTCTCTTACTGCCAAAGCTAACATTTCTAATACAATGTTGAATAATAATGGTGACAGTGGGCAACCTTGTTTCACTCCTGATCTTATTGGGAATGGTTCAAGTTTGTCCTCATTACATATGATGCTTGCTGATAGTTTTAAAGAGATGCTACTGATCATTTTAAGGAAAAGCCCATTTATTCCTATACTCTCTAGTGTTTTTAATAGGAATTGGTGTTGGATTTTGTCAAATGCTTTTTCTGCATTTATTGAGATAATCATATTTTTTGTTAGTTTGGTTATTAAAAAAATTGATTATGCTGATAGTTTCCCTAATATTGAACTAGCCCTGCATTACTGATATAAATCCTACTTGGTCATAGTGTATTATCCTGGGGATGACTTTCTGTAATCCTATTGCTAATATCTTATTTAAGATTTTTGCATCAATATTCATTAGGGAAATTGGTCTGTAGTTTTCTTTCTCTGTTTTCACTCTACCTGGTTTAGCTACCAGTACCATATCGGTCTCATAAAAGGAATTTGGTAGTGTACCTTCTTTCCCTATTTTTTCAAATATTTAGATAGTAATGGAATTAATTGTTCTTTGAATGTTTGGTAGAATTCACATGTAAATCCATCTGGCCCTGGAAATTTTTTCTTAGGGAGTTGATTAATATCTTATTATATTTCTTTTTCTAAAATGGGGCTATTTAAATAATTTATTTCTTCTTCTGTTAACCTGGGCAGTCTATATTTTTGTAGATATTCCTCCATTACACTTAGATTATCAATTTTGTTGGCATAAAGTTGGGCAAAGTAACTCCTAATTATTGCTCTAATTTCCTCTTCATTGGTGGAAAGTTCTCCCTTTTCATTTTTGAAACTAACAATTTGATTTTCCTCTTTCCTTTTTCTAATGAAATTAACTAAAGGTTTATCTATTTTGTTGATTTTTTCATAAAACCAACTTTTACTTTTATTTATTAATTCAATAGTTTTCTTATTTTCAATTTTATTGATCTCCCCTTTAATTTTCAGAATTTCCAATTTGGTATTTAATTGAGGGTTTTTAATTTGTTCTTTTTCTACCATTTTTAATAGTAAGCCCAATTCATTGATCTTCTCTTTCTCTGTTTTATGCTAGTAAGCATCTAGAGATATAAAATTACCCCTTATATCTACTTTGGCCATATCCCACAAATTTTGGTATGTTGTCTCATTATTTTCATTCTCCTGGATGAAATTATTGTTTGTGTCTATGATTTGCTCTTTCACCCATTCATTCTTAAGGATTAGATTATTTAATTTCCACTTAACTTTTGGTCTATTTTATCCTGGCCTTATATTGCATGTGATTTTTATTGAATCATGATCTGAAAAAAAAATGCATTTACTATTTCTGCATTTCTGCAGATGATTTTCAGGATTTTATGCCTAACACATGGTCAATTTTTGTATAAGTTTCATGAACTACTGAGAAAAAAGTAAACACCCTTCTATCTCCATTCAATTTTCTCCAAAAATCTGTCATACCTAACTTTTCTAACATTTTGTTTACCTCCTTAACTTTTTTCTTATTTATTTTGTGGTTTGATTTATCTAATTTTGAGAGAGCAAGGTTGAGATCCCCCACTAATATTGTTTTCCTTTCTATTTCTTCTTGCATCTCTCTTAACTTCTCTAGGAATTGGGATGGTATATCACTTGGTGCGCATATATTTAGTATTGATATTGCTACATTATCTATGTTACCCTTTAATAAAATATAGTTTCCTTCCTTATCTCTTTTGATTAGATCTATCTTGGCTTTTACTTGATCTGAGATCAGGATTGCTACCCCTGCTTTTTTTGTTGTTGTTGTTCACCTGAAACATAATAGATTGTGCTCTAGCCCTTTACCTTCGCTCTATATGTACCTCTATGCTTTAGATGTGTTTCTTGTAAATAACATATTGTTGGGTTCTGGCTTTTAATCCAATCTGTTATCTGCTTCTGTTTTACGGGAGAGTTTATCCCATTCACATTCACATTTAAATAACTAATTCTGTATTTCCTGCCATGTTATTTACCCAAAGTTATGTTTTTCTCTTTACTTTCCCCCTTTCTCCTTTCCCTCCCTCTGTATTTTGCTTTTGATGACACCTCCCTCCAACAGTACTCCCCCCTTTAAAGCCCCTCCACCTTTTTTATACCTTTCTCCTAATTCTTCTATTTTCTCTTCTAATACTATTTCCCTTTCTTTTTCTCCTTTCCCTCCCACTTCCCTATAAGGAGGAACAAGTTTCTCTGTGAAACCAAATGTGTCTGATATTCTCTTTTAGAGCCCAATCTGATGAGAGTAAAATTCACACAATGCTAATGTCCCTCCCTTCTTTCCCTCAATTATATTAGGTTTTTTTTGCTTCTTCATGAGATTTTACCTTATTTTATCTCCTATTTTTAAACTTATTTTACCTCCTTTTCCCTCTTTTTCCTGTATGATCCCCCTTCCATCTATAGTTTCTTTTTTGTATTATCAAAGTAAAATTAAATTATACCCTGATTCTCTAAGTATACCCATAATAGAAATATAGTTCCCAAGAGTTCTTTCCTTTTTATACTTTTATGTCTCTCTTGAGTTCTGTGTTTGGAGGTCAAATTTTTTGTTCAGATCTGGTCTTTTCATTAGAAATAGGTGAAATTCACCTATATCATTAAATGTCCATCTCCTTCCTTGGAAGATAATGCTCATTCTAGCTGCATAGGTTATTCTTGGCTGTAATCAAAGTTCTTTTGCCTTTTGGAATATCTGATTCCAGGCCCTTATTCCAGATCCTTTAAGGACCTGACAGACCCTGTGTGCTTCTAATTAAAATTCCTCAGTATTTGAATTGTTTCTTTCTAGCTGCTTGCAATATTTTTTCCTTGGTGCAATAGCCCTGAAATTTAGCCACAATATTCCTTGGGGATTCAATTTTGGGGTCTCTTTCAGGTGGGGATCAGTGAATTTTTTAATTGGCTACTTTAACTTCTGATTGTAAAACATCAGAGCAGTTTTCTTTCATGATTTCCTGTGAGATAGTATCTAGGTTTTTTTTTTTAATCATGGCTTTCAGGAAGTCCAATAATCCTTAGATTGTCTCTTCTAGATCTATTTTCCAGATCAGTTATTTTTCCTAGGAGATATTTCATATTTTCTTCTATTTTGTCATTTTTTTTTTCATTTTTGTTTGACTGATTCTTGAGGTCTTATTGATTCATTCACTTCCATTTGTTCAATTCTAATTTTTAGTGTATTATTTTCTTCAGTTACCTTTTTTAGTTCCTTTTGTAATTAACCAATTGAACTTTTTTGTTCATTGCAGTCATTTTCCATTTCACCAATTTTGTTTTTCAGCAAATTGGTGTCTTTTTCATATTTCTTTTGTAGAACATTATATGCTTTCTCCATTCCTTCTTACAACAATCTCATTTCATTTCCCCATTTTCTTCTCTCTTTTGAAATTCTTTATGCAATCTTCCAGGAAAGCCTTATGAAATGGGGACCAGCTCATGTCTCCCATTTTAGCTTCCTCTGGAGTTGCTTTATCTTTATGAACCTCAGGTTATGAGGTCTGTTCTTCTCCCTCTCCATAAAAGCTGTCTATGTTAAGAGTTCTTTTTTGTTTTTTATTCATTTTTTTAAAAGCTTGAGGTCTGTTCAAAGCAAATGAGTGACAGCTTCTTTAATTTGCCCTGGGGCAGTTAGGCTGATTGACTTCTGATGGTGGGAAATTGGGGCCAGGTCTGGGGTTCTCAGTGGTTTACAATCTACCTTTTACAAAAGGCAGACCTGCCAAAGCACCTGCTTGCAGTCAGGCCAGAGTGCCCTAAGAGGCTCACAGAAACTTCCCAGGTGCTTAGCAACTGCCACACAACTGCCAGCCTGGCTTCCTGCCCTGTCTGTTCTGCCATCTAAGCTCTGCAGACTGTCACCATGCCCAGATGAAACAGACCTGTTTTGAAACTCCTCCAAGGTAACCCCCTCTGGGAATGTATTGTACTACAAATATTTGGGGGTGCCTTGACTCCAAAATCAGTTCAGAGGCTTAATCCTACTGTTGGTTTGAGAGAAGGTCAGAGGAGGTTTCAAAGAGTGATGTCTGCACTCCACCCTCTTGGCTTTGCCCCCCTGTACAATGAGTTTTTATGTCACAAGCTAAAACAGGGAAGGGAAATCATATCTGCTGGTGTTGCACTGATTTAAAGTGCTGAATATTTTCTTTGCAGGTGTCAGTGTTTTTGCTATCAGTTTTATCCACAACCCTTACACCAAGTGTCTAGGTCAACCAACTTCCATACTACAGTCCTTGGTTGAACTATGGATTTTACCTCTCTTCCTCTTTTTGTCCTTTGTAGAAATAGTATCCTACAGTTTTTACTCCATATTTCTTATTTGCACTATCTATAATGGATATGAAACTAACTTTGCTTCCCTACTTTTACCATGAGGGGTTATGATGTTTTGTCATTAGCAGGTAATTAGGTGATTATAAGATAGAGATTTACTAGCCTGTATTCCTTTTGTGAGATTCATCAATCAATTAATAAGCACTCATTACATGCTTACTGCATGTAGATATGTACTAAGGGCTGAGAATAAAAGAGAGAGAGAGAAAGAGAACTCCCATCCTCAAGAAATTCATAATCAATGCCTAATTATTCTTAATTAGTCAATTCTTTAGTAGTAAAACACGTAATGGCTTTTCCTGCCCCTCTCTTTGCTTTTCCAACTTCAATTAAGATATCAAGCCCTCTGATTTTTTTCATTATTTTATCTTCTCCTTGCCTGTTCCCAAATAAATCTCAATTCCTCTATCTCTCAATTGGCCCAAGTAAGAGTTTTTAACCTCTTCCTCTCCACTCTGGCCATAATTTCTTTTTTAAAAAAATTTCTCTTATTCAAGAATTTATGATGCACAAATTCCACTTTAAGAGCAGCCTTCATTGATTTAGCATTGCATACTAACATTTTAGCAGAAATATTTACTGTAATGATTTTATGTAAAATAAATTTTCTAAAACAAAAGCAAATATGCATTTTAAAAGTGTATTGAATTCTCATATTTTAAGAGAAAAAAATTTAGAGGTTAATATTTTTTCAGAAAAAATATTTTATAGGATTAAGATATAAATCATATGAGGAAAAAATTCATCAAATTTGATATCTAAATGCATGTGAGATGAATGTTAATGTATATTTCCTAGAAAATGTCATGCAAAGGATTTATTTATAACATCACTCTCATATAACACTTTTTAGAGATTGTCATATTGCTTGTATACCTCATCATTATTTTTCATCATAGCTTTTTGTTGTTCATGATTGCTTGTTGTTTTTGTTCATTGTTGGCATGTTGTGTTACCTATTAGACTGTGAGCTCTTTGAGACTAATTTTTTTTTTAATCCACAGTTCTTAGCACAGTGCTTGGCACATAGTAGACAGTCAATAAATGTTTATTGACTAACCAACTGACTAGCTCTCCAGAATTATCTGAATAATAGACAATACATTTAGGATCCAGTTATTTAGTGTCAAACTATTTTTCAACAAAAATGACTCCATCCTGTATGACAGGAAAAGGGGTGAAGGATTTTGTATATCAAACTTCCAGAAATTTTGTTTACAAGACTGAACTTTTTTTTTTCTGTTTATTACAAGGCTGCTCAAAAGTTTCCAATGGCTTTCTAAAAGTTTCTAATCATGACTTTTTCTGACAAGAGTTATCTTTACAACACATCCAAAGATAATTCTTTTCTTTTTCTAATATAGTGAGAAAGGTTTAAACCATCAGAATGAAAGGCTCTTATAAATATCTAAAGTTCATGGAATCATAAATCTCAAGTTAGAAGGGACTTTATTTACTCAAATCCTCTCATTTTACAGATAAAAAAAACTGAGGCTCAGGAAAGTTCACACAAATAGGAAGAATCAAAAGATTCAAAACCAAATCTTCTAACTCCAGAACTGTTCTCTATATCAAATTGCCTTCTAAGTGCTAAAACAAAAAACAAACAAACAAACAAACAAAAAAATTCTTAGGAAAAGAAAGACTCTGGTTTACATTGGCATTCTAGCTTGATTCCTATTCTCATTTATGCAACTTTTTTTTTCAGTTTGCTGACTACTATTTGCTTTAATAAATACTATCTTTTTTGATTGGCAGTCAAGATGGTGCAGTGAATAGAGTGTCATGCCTGAAGTCAGAAAGATTCATCTTCCTGAATTCAAATCTGGCCTCAGATACTTACTAACTGTGTGATACTAGACAAATCACTTAATCCTATTTGCCTCCATTAATCATTTAAAATAAGCTGGAGAAGGAAATAGAAACTGTGCTAGTATCTTTGCCGTCATGAAGAGTTGTCATAACTGAACAACAGCAACAATCTTTTTTGATAAGCAGATTTAAATGTTATATTAGTTCAAAAATTTTTTTTACATTTTATGTGATAATGCCTTTTAAATTATGTGGTATTTTATGTCAGTTTAATCACATTTCTCAACTAAAGTTAAATGCAGAAAATATATCAATGTTGTGAACTCATCTTTGTGACTCCAGTGCCATTTCTTCTTAAGTCCTTTGGTCAGTTGTTTCTTCTCTTTTTTGATTAAGTTTTCATCAGCCTAATCCAAAGAAACTCAGATTTTTAGCTTTATTTTTCTATATTTCACCAGGAGATTCAATGGCTGAAAGTACCAGATCCCTATTCCTTCATGACAATTTTTCATGATGCTCTTTTATCTGTAGTTATGAAAAAAATAAGTAAAAAGAAGACCTTGGAAATGAAATCTAACCTCACTTTTTTTCTCATTAGTTAAATTTATTAAATATTAATCATTTAATATACCAGAACCTCTTTCTTCTTTTTTTTATTAAAGCTTTTTATTTGTATAACATATGTATGGGTAGTTCCCCAGCATTGATCTTTACAAAGCTTTCCATTACAAATTTTACCCCCAGTCCCCTCCCTTCCCCTAGATGTCAGGAAGTCCACTGTATGTTAATAATGTTGAAATACTTGACAAATTGTGCAAGAAAAATCCTATCTACAAGAAAAAAGAAAAAAAAAAAGAAAATCAGAGAAAGGAAACAATGCAAGCAAACCTCAATAGAGAGCATGAAAATGTTATGTTGTGGTCCATATTTCATATTCCTCTCTCTGGATGTATATGGTTCTCTTCAATGAACAATTGGAACAGGTTTGAGACAATTCTTTGTTACAGAGAGCCACGTCCATCAGAATTGATCATCATGTAATATTGTTGCTGCTGTGTATAATGATCTCCTGGTTCTGCTCATTTCACTCAGCATCAGTTCATGCAAGTCTCTCCAGGCCTCTCTGAAATCGTCCTGCTGGTCATTTCTTACAGAGCAATAATATTCCATAACATTCATATACCATAATTTATTCAGCCACTCTCCAATTGATGGGCATCCATTCAGTTTCCAGTTTCTAGCCACTACAAAAAGGGCTGCCACAAACATTCTTGCACATGTGGGTCCCTTTCCCTCCTCTAAGATCTCTTTGGGATATAGGCCCAATAGAAACACTGCTGGGTCAAAGGGTATGCACAGTTTGATAACTTTTTGAGCATAGCTCCAAATTATTCTCCAGAATGGTTGGATCCGTTCACAGTTCCACCAACAATGTATTAGTGTCCCAGTTTTCCCACATCCCCTCCAACATTCATCATTATCTTTTCCTGTCATTTTAGCCAATCTGACAGGTGTGTAGTGGTAT
>JAJPUD010007954.1:28792-59949 GCA_023553655.1 Myrmecobius fasciatus | reverse complement strand
GCCCTGGGGCAATTCGGCGAATTAACTTAAAGTGCTGGGCCAGTGGGGGCTAGGACTAAGTTCAAATTACTCCTTAAACAAGGAAAGTCTGCCAGAACACCTGCCCCCAATCAGGGCAGAGTTTCCCATGTGCCTCAGATAAACTCCACATGTTTGGAGTTTGGAGTTTGGAGTTTCTGCCACAATGAGCTGAGTTCCACCCTCACTTCCGGCCTGCACTGAGTCTACTGTTTATCCCTCTGTCTGAGTTAAACACACCTGATATGAAGTTCTTCAGAGATACCCGAAAGTAGTATCCAAATATTTCTGGATTCATTGACTTGAAGATCAGTTCCGAGACTTATTTTATTGTTGATTTGAGAGATCGGTGGAGGACACAGAGAGTCAGGTTTTCACTCCGCCATCTTGGCTCCGCTCCCCTACTCCCTTACCTCACTTCTTATCTCACTTATCAGCATAATTATCTAAATCTTTTTCAGGCTAGGTGAAAGAGGAGATTCTTTGCCTCAATTGCTACCCAGCCTTATCACTGAATGTGTGTGGCCTCAGTCAGACTGAGACTTATTGAAGACCTCAGCTTAAAAAAAAAAAAACAAAATCACCCACTTCATCCAGTGCTATCTTCAGTCATCTTGATTTATATCTTGCCACTAGACCTAGATGGGCCTGGAGGAGAAAGTGAGACAGGGTCCCTTGTATAGTTCTCCCCCACTCAAATCCAATTCACTTGTATGTCATGGCATCTCTGTCGTGGTCCTCTTTGAGAATAAAGGACAAACAACAACCTTCTAATAAATGGAAGTCCCTTTTGGTCTGGCAACAATCCAGTTCCTTTCAACCTTCTGTAGGTGAATTCACAGCAGTATTTCTTTGTCAATATTTTATTTCATTATATAATTGTTGCTGTCAGACTTCAGCAGGTAGCAAATTACTAGGAGTATTCAAGATAGTGAAAGAATTGATCATGATTCTTCTATACTTCGATGACTTTGAAGGCTTCATTTAAGTAAATGAAGCTGTATTGGCTCACAGTATCGAAACTAGAAATCATTGGTGAATATCTTGTATTGGCCATAATTTTGACCCATAAACAGGTCTAAATTTATTCAGTCTTCAAGATATGAGAGAAGTAGGTTGATTAATGAGAATGTTGTTGATCAATTGTATACATTGTGTTCAAATCTTTATGATACCATTTCTGGTTTTCTTGGCAAAGATACTGAAATGATTTGCCATTTCTTTCTCTAATTCATTTTACATATGGGGAAAATAAAGCAAACAGGGCCACACAGTAGTAAGTGTCTGAAATCAGATTTGAACTTGTCTTCCTAATGTCAGACCCAGTGCTCTGTCCATTGTTTCACCTAGCTGCCATAATAATCATAATCATTATTATTATAAATAAGAATTAATGTGAATAATAGCCTATGGCTTTATGGATATAGGGCACTCCCAAGTCACAAAGTTTCCTCTGTTATTGTAGTTCAGCACCTTGTTTGCCACTAATACTAGAATTTTCTAAATTTTGATCACTGAAACCTCATGAAGATATCTTGGGGTTTAAGGGCTAGGACTATGCCATAACCCAAATCATTCTGGCTGTTATTGATTGACCAATAAGAGGTCCCAAGCCAAGCCCCAGTGGTCATTGCTTTGGTCCAGGCTGATGCACAGTGAATATAAATAGCAATTGATTCTGTTTTGGAAATCCTGAGGGTTTTTCCCTCCCAGATCAATTTTTTTTTTGGACTAGGTAAAAAAGGTCATTCTCAATCTCTTATTGGACACTGCCAATATCAAACTGTGACTTGTTAAAGACCTTAGTTTGAAAAAGCCAAGGTGTCCCAGTGCATTCAGGACCATCTCCAGTCATCCTGATGTATATCTTTTCACTGCACTCAGATGATTCTGGAAGAAAAAGTAAGGTTGGTGACCTTTTACAGACTTTCTTCATTTAAATTCAATCCATCCACATGTCATGGCATCACTTCCCTGATGGTCAAGAACTAAGAACAAAAAAAAAAGAGTTACTTAGAATAGTGAGAAGTTACATGGTTTACCTAGGGTCATGCAGCCACCATGTGTCACAGATAAGATTTTCTAATTTAGATCCACCTGGTTTCAAGGACAGGTCTCTAATCACTATACAATATTGCATCCATCTCCTCCCTCTTTCTCTCTCTCTCTCTGTCTCTCTCTCTCTGTGTCTTTCTGTCTGTCTCTCTCTCCTGCTTTCTCTCTTTCTCCATCCCTCTCTAAGTTTATATATATATATATATATATGTGTGTGTGTGTGTGTGTGTGTGTGTGTGTGTATTTATGCATATATATATATATACACACACATATATATATTACAAACACATATACATATATATTTGCATTTATTCTATAGGATAATATTGATAATGCAATTTGTTTCTTAAAGATTATGATTTATCTTATGAAGTTCTCTAGCAAAATGTTTATTCCAAAGGCTTGTCTTGATCTATTATTAAAATATATCATATTTTTAAAAAATCTCTAGCACTCATCAAATTAAAGTATGTATTAAGTACTTCATAAACATTGAAGCACTACACAAATAACAGCTTTTCTTATGATTTGTTTCTCTAACATCATCACTACACCTTCTTACATAGAATCAGATATTACATCTTAGAAGTGATCTAATGTAATTCTTTCTCTTACCAGTGAGTAAATTGAGGGACTTAAGGATTTAGTCTCTTGCCCAAAATTACAAATATATTAAGTGGCAGAATCCATATCCATATTTGAACCTTTTAACTACAAATTTAACTCCAAATCCAGGTCCTCTGACTCCATGCTCATTCCATCTATCAAGGTGTTATTAATTAGTATATAAGACACTCACTTTATAAAAGCAAAATTTTCAAAACAATGTTAATGTGTTTTAAATGGCACTCTTCTAGCCTCCTAAATGCTATTTTAATTTGACATGGTTTTATGTACAATTAATTCAGACAGCTAATGTTAACCATTGTTCTAAATTGGGGGTTCTCAGCATGAGGTCTATGAACTTAATATATTCTTTAAATATTCTTTATTCTGAGAAGGGGTACATAGGTTTCATCAAATTCCCCTTAGGACTATCACACACACACACACACACACACACACACAGAGGTTGAGAATGCCTGATCAAGACCAATATAGTTCTGAAGGATCTTTTCTAAACTAGAATCTACCCATGCTACCCGGTATTGAGTTTCTATAGGGTGGTTTAATTTAAAGACCATTATAAGTGTTTAAACACCTTGGGGAGCATCTATAGATATAATTCAGTTCAAGATCTATCTCTCTGAGTTTTTGCTCAAGTAATTTAAAATCTCAAACTGATTCAGACTTTTAAACACCTTCTAGATTGAGACATCTTCAAACTTGGCTGGATCTGTTTGGGTAGCATTAACTACCTCAGAATAGCACACATAACTAGAAACTGGAGGAGAGACAGAGAAAGGTTTTGTATGAATTATACTGTTGCATGAGAACATACATTATCCCCATGATCAGTGGAGGAAAAGGGAAAGCCCCATATTTTGGAATTATTTCTATAGTATATTACATGACTTGCTATGTGATTCAGCAGACTAGCAAGGATATTAGGGAACAAAGAAACCCTGCCCCACGCCATCCCCCTCAAAGAATTACCAGACTAATATTTTCCTACAGAGGTTTTTTCCTGTGAAAAATGTATAGAATTGAGGAAGGTGTTGGAAACAGGAGAAGAGAGACAAATAAATACTTTCTTTGTTGCCTTACCCCATTCCTGATGTCTACATATCAGATTTAAAGCAATGAATAGATAACCATGGTACAATACATAGAATGCTGGATTTGAAGTCAGGATATTTGCATCCAAAGGTCTGCTTCTTATCTTTGTGACTTTGAACATTTACGTTCTCTGGACCTCAATATCTTGATCTATAAAATGGGGTAAATGAAGGATAATAGATGGCTGTAAGCACTAAATTTATAAATATATATCAAATAATGAAATGTTGACCATGATTTCTTATAGTTTTATCTCCTTATTTTTTCACTAAACTTATTCCAATTTTCAATATATCATATAGGAATATTTTTTAGTGGAATGCAAGGATAAGCTGCCATAAACTTTTCCAATCATAAATCAAATTTTGTTCAAAATATATGATTATTACAAAACTGTTTATAGGTTTTGAATAGGAAATTGTACTCTGGTACTTAAAATAAATAATAAAGCAAAATTAAAAAAATAATCCCAGCAGTGGGATAACATTCCCTCTACTTACATTCATCCATCAATTTGTGGCAGGATTGTAAAATTAACACAACAGCCAGGGTAAGAATGCAAAAAATGTCAGTTAAAAAAAAAAGTCCATCAGGCCTTTGCTAACTATTTATTACTATTGAAACTAGTATTTGTGAGACACACACAAACACTCACACACATATACACACACATACACACTTACTTTATAAAGCTTTCAAGATAAGTAATCAGTTTCCACATTTGAGGTAAGAGCTGAAAAAAATCATCCTAATCGCTATTGTCATTTCTTGAGGTTACCAAACATCACTTTTCATTCCAAAAGCTTGCACCATGATGTGCACAATGAACAGGAAACAGATGTCTCCTAGAGATTTATTCCTGCATTTGCAAGTATTTACTACAGATGGATGAAAATTAAAAATCCTATTTAGCACATAGCTAGCAATCTCCATAGTCCCAGAGTGTTAAATTCTGCACTGTTAGATTTTTTGTTGTTATTTTTGACCATAAGTAGTTCATTAGTGTATCTACAGAATTCTCCCCAAAGGCTTCAAACAATTCAATGCCAAGGACTATTCTTAAACCTGAGAAAATAGAACAGGCCCCCTACCAGGAGGCAGCACTTTGAGTCCCACTGTTCCAGGAGTAAGGAAGACCTGGATTCAAGCCCTCTCTTGGACATTTAACAGATCTGGAACCCAGACAAGTCCATTAAATTCTCTATAGTACTTTCCTCTATAAAAACAAAGGGGAAGGGGGGCAGACTTCTTGGTTTCTAATTTCCCTTCAGATTCTAAATTTATGATCATATAATTAGGTGAAAATCAACTAAAGGACCATGAGGTTCTGTTAAGATGGGCAGCAAAGGAAATGAAGTGGAACACTTTCTGGAACAGTTTGCCTTAAAACTTGGGCACTCAAATCATTACACTTAGTCTAGGTTGATCTATTTCAACAAACTTAATAGACTTTATTCTACTCTTTTGACAAGGTATTAATAAATTGACTGCTCAAGTTTGATGTTGTTGTTTATTTCCTTTTGTTTTAAGTAACTGAATGTCCTTTAGAATATAAGTTATTTAAGAATAAAATAATTGGGTTAGCTTTTAATGTCAAGCAATTTTCTGAAATATGGTTACTTATAAATTAGGCAAATCTGCTTGCTTATCAATATTTCATTTCTAGCATTTCTTCCTGTTTTGAATTTCTTTTATTAGAATTAGTTCACTAACAGGGCAAGATAACACTAGTGGTAACAAATATTTTAAGATCTAATTTCATAAGGAATTCAGAGTGAAACCGTGTAAAGACAAATCACTATCTTGCCAGTATGCTCTGATATTCATTGTTCCCTGTACTATAAGACTGATTGACTTAAAAAAATTAAATCATTGAATACAAAGTATTAAGATGTAAACATCTTCTATAGACTCACTGAAAGCATTTGGAGGATAACTCTAGCAGCAGACAGGAGGTCAGACATGATATATATCTTATCCTATTTTCACATGACT
Organism: Myrmecobius fasciatus; assembly: GCA_023553655.1. Lineage (NCBI taxonomy): Eukaryota > Metazoa > Chordata > Mammalia > Dasyuromorphia > Myrmecobiidae > Myrmecobius > Myrmecobius fasciatus. Next base: position 54,159 of record JAJPUD010007954.1, on the reverse strand, counting down.
ATGATTCTTTTGTATATGGATCAATATTATACCTAATCAATAGTAAGCAATAGTTCTATCTTCAATAATGGCCCAATCCAATATCATTTTTTTTTTTTTGCTTTTTGCTGAGGCAATTGGGGTTAAGTGACTTGCCCAGGGTCACTTAGCTAGGGAGTGTTAAGTGTCTGAGACCAGATTTGAACTCAGGTTCTCCTGACTTCAGGGCTGGTGCTCTATCCACTGCACCACCTAGCTGCCCCCAATATCATCTATCTATTAATTTTCAAGGATATTTTGAGGTTGGTGTATGTAGTACAAACATAAATAAGTGAATTTTTATGAATGCAAAATCCAGAGATGTGTACCTATTATCACTTTTTACCTTTTCTTGGTGAAGTGATACTTGTTTCTTCCAAAAGTATTTCTGTGTGTGAAACTCGTTCATTAGAAGTTTTGAGGACATGTAGCAATTTTCTTCCTTCTTTATGACAATCAAGTGCTAATCATTCTTTATGACAATCAAGTGTTAAAAGTGACTGACTTCAGACAACAATTTAAATTTTATGAATACTATACAGAGCTATGTTAGTGCTGCTGGACTTCTGGGTTTCCCTTCCTAGATAGCATTGTTATAAATGGCAGACACTAAAATAGAACTCATCAGTTTGGTGATCTCTCTTTGAAATTGTTTTGTTTTGTTTTGTTTGGGGGGGGGGGGCTTCTGGGAAGAGGAAGTCAGGAAGAAGAGTTCAATCTATGAGGAATGGAGTCATATTTGATTCTAGACACCCATTCCCCTGCTTCTCTCTTGTAAGATTCTGCTAATATGCAGCATGGGTGTCTTGTAATACTTGGAACAGAGGTGATAATCACCTAGCACCAGCATGCTTCTTCCTTGGTTGAAGAAGCAAAGACAAATGAAGTTGGAATGCCTGCTCCTACCTCTGCCTCATACTTTTAATTATCTTTCATTTGAATTCTTTCCAAATGTGTTATTGCCCATTTTATAGATCTAAAAGTGTGTGTTGACAGGCATTGAGTAGCTATTAATTATTTCTGATGTAATCTTCCCATTGAGCTTTGATTTTAGGAAGCCAGTGAATTTCTTGACCTATATAGTCATGACTTTCTCCTTGAGAGTTGTATATTTGATGCTTCCCATTTGAAGGAACCATCTTTGGTTCAGTGTTATCTCTGGATTCAAGCTTAATGAAAGATAGAGGTTTAAAGTCTTAAGTCTCTATCTTTCATTGACACGAATTTAAGATTTTTGACATCTTGTCAGCATAATCTATTTGAAAGAACCAGAAGCAATCAAACAGAATAGCTCAAAATTTAATAAATCCAAAAACATAAGTGACTAAGAGAGAACTTCCTACTCAATAAAAATTGCGCAAAAAGAATTACAAATTAGTCCGCAGAGGTTTTCCATGCACAGAGCACATAAATGTTACCAATCAACAGTATTTTATCTCATTCATTCCTTGAGTCTTAAAATGTCACAGAAACTTTTTCTGTATTCTGTATGCAACAGAAACTACTACAGTATGATTTCAAAAAAGTAACTTTGTATCCTATCCATCTGCTGTAATAGGTCTACAAATAGTGTGATGGGCAGAGGCACCAAAGTACTGATTGCTTAAATTACATCTCTTTATAGACATAGCAGAGCTGACCATATTGCTTTAGAGTTATGGTAGTAATCATTGTGTACCAATGTACCCCTGTGCTTATAGAAATATTATGGTACTGCTTTAAATCATTTACAAATATGAATACTACTAGAAGCCACACAAATTCTTTCATTTTTTTAAAAAATTCATTGAATAGAAATCCAACACTTGACCACAAGACCTGACCTTTATGACCATGAAAAAGGAAAATGTTAATTTCTTCATGTATTCATGTTGGCACTACATGAAATTCTGAATTATGTAAGAATTATGAGAACCAAACACTTGTTTTTCCAAGTCTTGCATGATACTAAAATGCCAATTTCACATTTAGCAATGGTAAGGGCAGTCAGAAAAAAAATGTAAAACTTGATTCAATTAATGTTGAAGGTGTTTTTTTTTTCTTATAAGATTCTGAATTTATTTTTTTTTCCTTTCAGTAATTCTATAAAATATACTATGACATTTTGTGACAGGCAGTTTTCTTTTTTAAAAAAACCATGACATAACCAGACCCTGGATCCAGACAGGTTTTTCCAGGGTAGGAACACTAACTTTGGCTTCCTGTTTTCTTTTTCTTGCATCAGTAACTGCTCAAGCTTTGCCTCTAATTGCTTCAGTACTCATTTTTTAACAGCTAATACTCCTTTTTAAGATGTAGAAGTTCCATTCATTATTATGTTTCAATTATATATCATGCTTGTAGCTGCTATTTTTGTGCCTTAAATAAACTCAATAAGTCCTCATAATAGTTTAAGTTCATGATCAAAGCACATTTAAGAGGTTTCCTTTAAGACTGGAAATCTTGCTTTGACAAGTGTGAACTTTTTCCTACATTGGCAACTAAGGATTATATGGATTCCCCATCTACTACAATATTCAACAAAAATTCATGAAATCATCCTACTCATCCATCCAATGAAACTTTACTTTGATATTCTCCAAATTACAAACTCATTCCATTGACTCTTCTGTCAAACATACATACTTTTTTTGTATAGATTCGTGCTAGCATGTTTTCAATACTGTTAGAAAAACTTTAATAAATTTATTTTAAGTATCTAGTGCATGAAAATCAATGGCCTGGGCATTTTAATTGTGCATTATTTTTCATACTTTATGTTTTCTTATTACAAAAATATCAATATAACCTAATCTAGAGAAGTAATGTAATGAATAACAAAAATATCAAAATGAAAGAAAATGTTAAAGTGATTTAAACAATTATCTGTAGTGATAAATCTAATACTAAAGATAAAAACAGTTGTGGTTTTTTTTTTTAACATTTTATGGTTATTCCATTACTCTAAGAACAATTAAAACAAATGGAGAAGCCTGCTTCTTCCACAGTAATCTCCAAGAATCTTTACCCCCAATTTTTGCTTTTTTCTTGAACAACTAAATGGCACTGTGGACAGAGTCCTGGGCCTGGAGTCAAGAAATCTTATATTCCTAAGATCAAATCTGGCCTTAGACACTTACTAGTTGTGTGATCCTAGGCAAATCATTTAGCCCTATTTGCTTCAATTTCCTTGTCTATAAAATGAGCTAGAAAAGGAAATGGCCAATCACCCCAGTATCTTGGGAAAACCCCAAATGGGGTCATGGGGAGTTTACATGACTGAATAACAACAGTAAGAAAAATGGAATAGATAAGCCATAAAAAATTGGATCAAAAAATGCCCAGACTTGATCATCTTATTATAGTAAGAACTATAAATCTTTTTTTTCCAGTGAAAAGATAGAGAAACAATATGTACGACACAGTGGAAAGAGTGCTAGATTTGGAATCAGAGGACCTAAGTTTGAATAGCAGCTCTCCTATGTAATACTTGTGTCATCTTGGGCATCTTAACCTCTTTGAGTCTCAATTTCCTCATCTGTGACATGAAGAAGTTGAACTCAATGATTTCAAAGTTTCCTTCTAGGATTATATTTTTTATCAATCTCAAAATTAACCTCTATCCTCTAACTTGAAGGAAGTAGCTCTAAGTGCCTAACTAGCTCCAGAAATATTTGAAGGGACAACTTGAGGGAAAACAGTGGAAACTAGGAGCTCTAAAGAGCTCTAGATTAGGGGTTTTTAGCTTGTACACTATTTACTTTGGGTTTAAAGGAAATTGCTTTGAAGTATTTAGTTATTCAATATAAATGTTTCTTTTATTATTCAATGTATTTTATTTTAAATGTAACTTCTGTCCCAAAGCCCACTATTAGGGGACTCTCCTTATTGGTGGAGATGAATGCCGTGCCCTGTATGAGGGGTGAGGCAGAGGTAGAGAAAGTTCCTCATAGTCATGTTTTGAAAAGTCTCTGAGTCAGTGTATTCTTCAAACTTACCAAGCAGTACTCTAGCCACAAGAGAGAAGATGGAAGAGACCCAGATAACTGAATAAATTATTGAAAGAATAGACTCTTGGAAGATATGAGAAAAGTGGGCAACCTCCATCATCTCTCTTATTCCCAGTTTGCTACTTTAGAGACTTTGGAGACTTTTCCCCTCAAGTGAGATCTAGAACAGTCCATTGGTTGAGCTGAATTATCTTGCTCCCAAAAGGAAAGCTCTTTCTTTTTTTTTTTTTTTTAATAAAGCTTTTTATTTGCAAAACATATGAGTGACCTTTCAACATTGACCTTTGCAAAAAAAACTTTTTTTTCCCAAGCTTTTCCTTTCCCTCCCCCTGCCCCCCACCCCTAGATGACAAGTAATCTAATACATGCTAGATAGGATAAATTATATGACAAGTACAATACATGTATACATATCTATACAGTTATCTTACTGCACAAGAAACATCAGATCTAGAAAGAGAAGAAGAAAAAAAAAAAAAAAACAACCTAAGAAGGAAAACAGATTGCATGGAAATATTCACAGAAAGCGTTAAAATGCTGTGTTGTGGTTCACTCTCAGTTCCCACAGGCCTCTCTCTGGATGTATATGACTATCTTCATCGCAGAACAACTGGTTTGAATCACATCATTGTTGAAGAGAACCATGTCCATCAAAATTGATCATCGTATAGTCTTGTTGCTGTGTATAATGTTCTCCTGGTTCTGCTGATTTCACTCAGCATCAGTTGTTCATGCAAGTCTCTCCAATCCTCTCTGAAATCCTCCTGTTGGTCATTTCTTACAGAACAATAATATTCCATAACATTCATATACCATAATTTATTCAGCCATTCTCCAATTGATGGGCATCTTTTCAATTTCCAGTTTCTTGCCACTACAAAAAGGGCTGCCACAAACATTTTTGCACATGTGGGTCCCTTTCCCTCCTTTAAAATCTCTTTGGGATATAGGCCCAGTAGAAACACTGCTGGGTCAAAGGGTATGCACTGTTTGATAACTCTTTGAGCATAGCTCCAAATTGCTCAAGGAAAGCTCTTTCATTTTATATTATCTGGCATATATTTTCTTGTGAATACCTTCTCTGATATCTGTTTTACTACAATTTGGGTAATGAATTTCTTTGCAATTTATGATATTTTTGTGGAATAATTAAGTGGGAAAACAATCAAATTTTGGATATAAAGATTGGGACTCCCTTTTCTTCCCCCAATATGGCAAAGCAATCAATATTTAAATAGAATTCAATCATACTTCCTAGACACACAATATTTAAGGTACTAAAGAGACAAACTTCTATCCTGGCACCCCCTCCCCTTTGAGGAGAATAAAATAAGTTCCTGTCCCAACATTCTAGCAAGGATGAAACTCTCATTTGGAGAACTGTGGGAAAAAGAAAAAGGCTAGAAATGGTTCTGCTTCCCTCTGAGCCATACACAATGGCAATATCCCATGCCATAGATAGGCCTCACTATACATGTGGGAGCCCCATTTCTATTAACCACCCCTTCCACACTATCCTCACATACACATTGAAAAAACATTTTGATAAGGGGTTCACAGGCCTAACCAGACTTCCAAAAGAATTTAAAGAAGTCTGTGGCTATAAAACATGTTTAAAACTCCTGCTCATACATGTGGGAATTATCACAGTGGTAAGAAATGCATTTCTTGGATGCTGGGCAAGAAGGAATATCAGAACTCCTGGTTTCCTTTAAGTCTGAACTAAGATTCCACCTTCTCCTGGAAGCCTTTCCCAAACCCTCTTTTTTCTAATATCTTCCTTCTGCTATATATGTATGTGTATTTCTTTGCATGTTACTCCCCTTTTAGAGCATAAACTCCTGAATGAAATAGCCTTTTTCCTATTTTTGTATGTCTAGTGCTTAGTACAGTGCCTGGCACATAATAGATTTTTAATAAATATTGATTTATTGATTGAGACCAAGAAGTCATCCTGGCCCAACATGGTATTAGTGACAGAGACTGATTTCAGACTTAGAAGGGGTGAATTAGATTTTTTTGGGGTGGAGCCAAGATGGCAGAGTCAAGATGGCACAGTGAAGACACGACTCTCTATGACCTCCTCTGACCTTCTCTCAAACTAACAGCAGATTAAGCCTCTAAACTGGTTCTGGAGTGAAAGCTCCTCCAAATATTTGGAGTACAACACATTCCGAGAAGAAGCTACCTTGGAAAAGCTCCAGAGCAGGTCTGTTTCATACAGGCAGGGAGTCAGGCAGTTTGCCAAGCTCGGCACAGCTCCGAGACAGGGCAGGAAGCTGGGCCAGACTTAGCATGGCAAGTTCTAAGCACCTGGGGAGTCCCTGTGAGACTCTTGGGACACTTGGCCCTGATTGCAGGCAGGCACTTTGGCAGATCTGCCCTTTGTAAAAGGTAGATTGTAATTCACTGCAAATTCAGGACCTAGAGCAGACAGCCCAATACCAGAAGTCAATCAGCCAAATTGCCCCAGGGCAAATTAAAGCAGTTACAGCCCTTCTACTTTAAAGGGACCTCAAGCTTTTTAAAAAAATGAATAAAAAAACAGAAAAGAACTCTCCCCATAGACAGCTTTTATGGAGAGCAAGAAGAACAGACCCCAGATCCTGAGGTTCATAAAGGTAAAGCAACTCCAGAGGAAGCCACAAAGGGAGACATGAGCTGGTCCCCGTTTCACAAGGCTTTCCTGGAAGATTGCATAAAAATCTCAAAAGAGAGTTAGAGCAAAATTGGGAAAATGAAATGAGATCATTGTAAGAAGAATATAATGCTCTAGAAAAGAAATATGAAAAATACACCAATTCACTGAAAAACAGAATTGGTGAAATGAAAAAGACTGAAATGAACAAAAAAATTCAATTGGCCAGTTACAAGAGGAGCTAAAAAAGGTAACTGAAGAAAAGAATACATTAAAAATTAGAATTGAGCAAATGGAAGTGAATGACTCAATTAGACTTCAAGAATCAGTCAAAGAAAAACAAAAAAAAATGAAAAAATAGAAGAAAATATGAAATATCTGCTAGGAAAAATAACTGATCTGGAAAATAGATTTAGGAGAGACAGTCTAAGGATTATTAGACTTTCTGAAAGCCATGATGAAAAAAAAAAAAGAACCTAGACATTATCTTCCAGGAAATCATGAAAGAGAACTGCCCTGATGTTTAGAATCAGAAGGTAAAATCACCATTGATCACTTCCTGAAAGAGACCTCAAAATTAAAACCCAAAGGAGTATTGTGACTAAAATTCAGGACTATCACAGCAAGGAAAAGATATTGCAAGCAGCTAGAAAGAAACAATTCAAATATCAAGGAACTGTAATTACAATGATACAAGATCTGTCAGCTTCCACCTTAAGGGATCAAAGGGCATGGAAACTGGTATTCTGAAAGGCAAAGGAACTTAGATTACAGCCAAGAATAAGTTACCCAGCTAGAATAAGCATTATCTTCCAGGGAAGAGGATGGACATTTAATGACATAGGTGAATTTCACCTATTTCTAATGAAAAGACGAGATCTGAACAAAAAATTTGACCTCCAAACACAAAACTCAAGAGAAGCATAAAAAGGTAAAAAGGAAAGAACCCTTGAGAACTATATTTCTACTATGGGTATACTTACAGAATGGGGGTATAATTTGATTTTATTTTGATAATATGAAAAAGAAACTAAAGGTGGAAGGGCTATCTTACTGGGGAAAAGAGGGAAAAGGAAGTAAAATAAGATTTTTAAAAAGGAGGCAAAAATAAGGTAAAATCTCATGAAGAGGCAAAGAAAACCTAATATACTTGAGGGAAAGAAGGTAGGGGGAATGAGCATTGTGTGAATCTTACTCTCATCAGATTGTGCTCTAAAAGAGTATGTCAGACACAGTTGGTTTCACAGAGAAACGTTTCCTCCTTATAGGGAAGTGGAATGGAAAGGAGAAAATGAAAGGGATAAACTAATAGAAAGGAAAATAGAAGAATTAGGGGAAAGGTGTAAAAAAGGTGGAGGGTCTCTAAAGGGGGGAGGACTGTTTGAGGGAGGTGGTCATCAAAAGCAAAATATGGGGGAAGGGGGAAGGGAGAAGGGAGAAAGGGGAAAGTAAAGAGAAAAATATAACTTTGGGTAAATAAGATGGCAGGAAATACAGAATTAGTTATTTTAACTGTGAATGTGAATGGGATAAACTCTCCCATAAAACAGAAGCAGATAGCAGATTGGATTAAAAGCCAGAACCCAACAATATGTTGTTTACAAGAAACACATATAAAACACAGAGATACATACAGAGTGAAGATAAAGGGCTGGAGCACAATCTATTATGCTTCAGGTGCTTTCAGGTTTTATGAAAAAACCAACAAAATAGATAAGCCTTTATTTAATTTCATTAGAAAAAGGTAAGAGGAAAATTTCCCTAATGAATATTGATGCAAAAATCTTCAATAAGATATTAGCAATAAGATTACAGGAAGTAATTCCCAGGATAATACACTATGACCAAGTAGGATTTATTATCAGTAATGCAGGGCTGGTTCAATATTAGGAAAACTATCAGCATAATCAATTATATTAATAGCCAAACTAACAAAAATCATATAATTATCTCAATAGATGCAGAAAAAGCATTTGACAAAATCCAACACCAATTCCTATTAAAAACATTAGAAACTACAGGAATAAATGGGCTTTTCCTTAAAATGATCAGTAGCATCTCTTTAAAACTATCAGCAGGCATCATATGTATTGGAGACAAACTAGAACCATTCCCAATAAAATCAGGAGTGAAATTCAAAATAACTGTCGATAGTATAAAATATTTGGGAATCTATCTGCCAAGGAACAGTCATGAACTATATGAATTAAATAAAAAAAATACTTTCCACATAAATAAAGTCCAAACTAAACAGTTGGAAAAACATCAAGTGCTCATGGGTAGGCTGAGCGAATATAATAAAAATGACAATACTACCCAAACTAATTTACTTATTTAGTGTCACACCAATCAAACTCCCAAGAAATTATTTTAGAAATCTAGAAAAAATAGTAGCAGAGTTCATTTAGAAGAACAAAATTCAAGAATTTCAAGGGAATTAATGAAAAAAAAAATGCTGATGAAGCTGGCCTACCTATGCCAGATCTAAAACTATTTTATAAAGCAGCAGTCATCAAAACCATTTGGTACTGGCTAAAAAATAGAGTAGTTGATGAGTGAAATAGGATAGGATCACCGGACAAACCAGGCAATAAACATAGAAATCTTGTGTCTGATAAACCCAATGACCCCAGCTTTTGGGAAAAGTACTCACTATTTGACAAAAACTTGTGGGAAAATTGGAAACTAGTATGGAAGAAATTAGGGCTTGACCCACACCTAACATCACATACCAAGATAAGATCTAAATGGGTTCATGATCTAGATATAAAGAGTGATATTATAAGCAAATTAGAGGAACATAGGATAGTCTACCTCTCAGACCTGTAGAGAAGGAAGGAATTTGCATCCAAAGAACAACTGGAACTCTTAACTGAACACCAGAGAGATAATTTTGATTATATTAAATTAAAAAGTTTCTGTACAAACAAAAGTAATGCAGACAAGATTAGGAGGGAAACAATAAGTTGAGAAATCATCTTTACATTTAAGGTTTCTGATAAATGCTTCATTTCTAAAATATATAGAGGATTGTCTCATATTTATAAGAATTCAAGTCTCTCTCCAATCGATAAACGGTTAAAGGATATGAACAGACAATTTTCAGATGATGAAATTAAAACTATTTCTAGTCATATGAAAAGGTGCTCCAAATCACTATTGATCAGAGAAATGAAAATTAAGACAACTCTGAGGTACCACTACACACCTGTCAGATTGACTCAGATGACAGGAAAAAATAATGATGAATGTTGGAAGGATGTGGGAAAACTGCGACACTGATACATTGTTAGTGGAACTGTGAATGGATCCAACCACGCTGGAGAGCAATTCAGAACTATCCTCAAAAAGTTATCAAACCATGCATACCCTTTGACCCAGCAGTGTTTCTATTGGGCTTATATCCCAAAGAGATCTTAAAGGAAGGAAAGGGTTCCATATGTGCAAAAAATGTTTGTGGCAGCCCTTTCTGTAGTGACTAGAAACTGGAAACTAAATGGATGTCCATGAATTGGAGAATGGCTGAATAAATTATAGTATATGAATGTCATGGAATATTATTATTCTATAAGAAACAACCAGCAGGATGATTTCAGAGAGGCCTGGAGAGACTTGCATGAACTGATGCTGAGTGAAATGAGCAGAACCAGGAGATCATTGTACATGGCAAATATAAGAATATATGATGATCAATTATGAAGGACATGGCTCTCTTCAACAATGAGATGTTTCAAACCAGTTCCAGTTGTTCAGTGATGAAGAAAGCCATATAGACCCAGGGAGAGGCCTGTGGGATCTGAGTCTGGACCACAACATAGCATTTTCACACTGTCTAATGATGTTTGCTTGCATTATGTTTTCCTTCTCAGGTTTTTTTTTTTTTCCTGTACAGCAAGGTAACTGTATAAATATGTATACACATATTCAATCTGTCAAATATTTTAACATAATTAACATGTGTTAGACTTCCTGCCATCTAGGGGAGGAAGTTGGGGGAAGGAGGGAAAATTTTGTAACAGAAAGCTTTGCAAGGGCCAATGTTGAAAAATTATCTATGCATATATTTTGCAAATAAAAAGCTTTAATTAAAAAAAAGACAAAAAAGAAGGGGTGAATTATTCCTGAATACTAAGAATACTGTTTCTGAGACCAAGAGTCAATAGAAGAAAACAGTGTGAGAACTGTGCAGTGACTGAATCATGATAGGAAGCAGTAATGGGGAGCAAAGACACCATCAATGATTGAGAAATCCAGAGGATGCATATAGGGCAATACACTACCTAGCAGAAATGTTCAAAGGAAGATGCCAAAGAAGACCCATCACAGATCTTCATGTGAAAAATATACTAAAAGCCACATCAATGAAAACACCTTTTAAGATGCTCTCTGGAACATTATTTTGAGGGAATGCGTTAGATGGGCAAAATTTATTGTAAGTGGGTTTCATTATTTCCCATTAATTCTGTATAGGCTCTATCTGTTTTCTTTAAACCACATAAATACACTTATCCATCTTTTCAACCTCATGAACCATGGGATTACAAGAGAAGTTCATATCACCATACTATATGGTATCAGATAACAAAGTTTCATGATTATCTGAGTAAAGAAATAAAAGAAGAAAAAATGAAAAATACTCCTAAAATATACCCAGACCATTTGTGTGAAAGCCTCTGACAGAAGAGAAACATCATTTTTAAAGTGATCCTATCTTTGACCATTTTTTAATAAAACTGTATAGCATTGTACAATATTGTTAAATAAATAACATTCTATTTTTTTCTTCTAATTCTATATGATATAACAGTGAAATCATGAAGGGGAACAAACTCTTCCTTCTTTTATTATTGCTTTCATGAATAAAGGTAAGATAACAGCTTCCAAGACTGCATAAGCTTTTAGTCCACTGCACTCTGAGGATTCATAATTCAATTCAAATAGAATTTTTTAAGTGCTTGTTATGCACAAGGAATTGTGCTAAGCACTGATGATATGAAAATGAAAAATGGAACAGTTCCTGCCTTCAAGGAGTTCCCAATCTATTTGTGAACTCAAGCTAACATTTATAGATGAATAGATAGAGTATATATATATATGTATGTAAATATATGCATATACATATATATGCATATATATATATATACATATATACATATATATATATGTGTGTGTGTATATATATATATATATACCAATGGTTGAAATGGTCATGTACATGGGAGAAGTAAAAGAGAAATGGATGAAGATTCCTAGTTGGGAAGAGTTTGTACCATTTGAAATTCATCTTAATTTCATTAGAAAGAGATGATATTGGGATGGAAGGGGGGGAAATCAAACAACAGCAAAATAAAATGCAAGATGGGAGTGCCATGAAATCAGGTTGGAAAACTGAATTGATGGTGATCAAATTAGAAGTAGGAGGAGAACTTAAAATGGTAGGTTGAGTTTGTATTTTATATAAAAGGCAATAGAGAACCATTGCAGGTTTTCAAGTATGGGAGTGACAATATCATACAGGTTTATTAATTGCTCTCCACATAAAGGATTGGAAAGGGAAGAAAATGAAGGCAAGGAGACAAATTAGGAAACTATTATAATAATCTAGACAAAGGAACCTTAACTACGATAGTGACAGTGAAAGTAGGTGATAACAAATGCAAAAATAATTTTGAAGTAAAATCAACAGGATATAGAGATGGATTTAATTAGAGTACAGGAGTAAGTGAAAGGGAATAAAAATGATTGAGATTTTGAGCCTAGATAACTCAAAAGAGAGTAGTGCCATCAAAAGTAATAGAAAAAGCAGAACTTAGCAGAATGGTGTTTAATTTGAAGAACATTGAACTTTGAGGTCTTAAAAGGACGTTCAGGTGAAGAAATTTTCAGGCTTTTGGAAACCAAGGGAGAGAAACAGATATAAGGGCTATAGATTAAGGAGTCATCTGCACAGAGGAGCTCATTTTAGCAATCCTAGTGGATGAGCTTAATGGTGGAGAGAGAACACAGAGGAAGGGCCATAGCCTTCTGGGGAATAGAGACATGAGGGTTCAAAAAGAAATCAGTAAGAGAGAAAGAAAAGAAGTCAGACAAAGAGCAGGGAAAGTCTTAGAAATGAAGAAGAAGAGAGAAGTAAAAAGTGGAAAAGTAATAGTATCAAATGTCTGATAAAAAGTCATGAAGACAGTTTTGCAAAGGACAATGTTGAAAAATTACTCATGGGGCAGCTAGGTGGTGAAGTGGATAGAGCACCAGCCCTGAATTCAGGAGGACCTGAGTTCAGATGTGATCTCAGATACTTAACACTTCCTAGCTGTGTGACCCTGGACAAGTCACTTAACACCAATTGCCTCAGCAAAAAAAAAAAAAAGAAAGAAAGAAAAAAAGAAAAAAAAAGAAAAAAAGAAAGAAAACAAAAATTACTTGTGTGTTCTGTAAATAAAAAGCTTTAATTTAAAAAAAAGTCATGAAGAGAATGTTACAAAAGCCAGATTACATTGAGTTAAAGAGTTTAGAACACAAGGTTTTGTAAAGGCTAATGTTGAAAAATTGTCCATGCATATGTTTTGAAAAACAAAAGGCTTTAATAAAGAAAAAAAGGATAACTAAAAAAAAGATAATTACAACTTAAAATTAAATCATCAACTTAAAAATGTCTTAAATATTTGAAGAAAAAATAGTATTAATGAAGTAATTGTACATTATTCTTTACTTCTAGAAGTTTAGCTATAGAAAAGGAGGCAAAATGATAATTTTTGGAATGATGAGGTCAAGAGGGGTTTGTTCCTTTGTTTGATTATTTGTTAGTAGAACATTGGTACCCTGAGCTTGTTTGTACATAAAGATGGAAGAATGAAGAGGGAACCATAAAAGATCAACGAGAGAGTGAATTCTTGATGGTGAAAGCCCATGAGGAGATTGGAGAAAAACATATACAAGTCAGAAGTGCAGTGGTTAGCTCTAGCATGGAGGAGCTCTGTCTTTGAGAAAAACAGAAAGGGGATAGAAAGAGAAATAGAGAGATTTTGGCGGGAGGGGGTCAGGGAGGGAAGGAATGAACAAATTGATTCATTCTTCTCAGATAAATAAAAATAAAAAGGTGTAGAAGGTCCACTGTGAAGAATGTTCTGAGTTGTTTTGAGAAGAATAAAAGTTTTATCAGAATCCCCAACCTGAAGTGAAATAGTATGCATTAGTAGTGGACCCAGTCTAAAGGCTTTCATGGACACTTAATATACAGTTGAATTTAGACATATGGGCTAAGGAAATTTTTCTTATGTGTTATTACTTCAAGGAATTGAATTCAATAAATGTTGAGTAAGGACCTACTCTATGTGAGGTACTGTGCCTGAAAAACAAAGACTTAAGACAATATTTGTCTTCAAAGAGCTTACTCTGTGCTTCAGAATTGAATGTACACAGATATTTGTACAAAGCTTCCCTCCCCCCATATAAATAGGTTTTAAGATGCAAATGACCTGATACAATTTAAATGTCAAGAACTTCTGAAGTTGAAAGTGAAGTAGAACACAGGAAGGGATACAATGATACAAAAAGGAGAATCTGCTCTGCTACAGAAAAAACTTAGCAAATCTCACAAATTAGAGTAGACAGTTGACCCCAAGTACTCAAGATTTCATTAGTCATTTTATAATAGGATATTTTATAAACTAGAAGGATAAAGTAAAATACTACAATAATCTCTACATCTAACATAAGTTTCTGGGCTTCTGAATATGCTAGAAATAAATAGCATTTTGGGGGATCAATGTTATAAAATCATGTTATAAGACATCAGGAGTTTTAATCTAACATGTTTATTAATATTTTCTTAAATTATTTTCTAAGATATATTTATATCTGATATATAATTTCCTCCTATATTCTTCCCTCCTCCCCAGAAATCAATCCCATAGAACAAAGAATTTTTTTAAGAAAAATAGGAGAAAAAAACCCAGCAAAAATAATACATTAAGGGAATCTGAAAATATATGCAATGCCTCACATCCATGGCATCTCTCCTCTGCAAAAGAGTAAGAGATTTGATATAACTTTCCACAGAAAAAGAATTTTTAAAGGGTCTAGATAATCTAGTACAACTCACTCATTTTGCAGATGAGTAAACCAAGTAAAATAATTGCAGCAATTCCATCAATAATAGGGGCATTTAACAGATTTAAAATCATAATTTTTAAAATTATACTTCAGGTTAAAGGAGACAAAAATATGATTGAAAATTGCTTTTCATCAGTTCTTGCTGTTCTGAGACAGGGAGTGTCTCAAATGGAAACAAGGCTGCCAGTCCTACGCCAGTCCTACACCACCCTGCACCACCCTGCCCCCACCACAGCCTTGGTGTGTCATTATTTCTGAAGTCTGCCAGGAAGTTTTAGGAAAATTGAGCTTAAAAAACTGTACTGACCTGGAGTTCTGAAGTCAAAAATTTCTTTCATACGTTCACGTAGCCCAAAGGTCTTTTGGACTAATTTTTTGGCAGTGTTTTGCCAGGAAATAAGAAAGCAGGAACACCTATTTTATATTTTTAAATGGAAAAAACAATAACCTAAGAACATTATGCAACAATTAAAAAAACAAACAAACAACTATTTGGTAGCAAAGGAAAACTTGAAAGCCCTGAAACTTTAATAAGAGGCTTTTGGGTTTTTTTGTTTGTTTTTTTCCAGAAACATTCTCCAACAGGAACTAGGGTGCAGAAATCAGAATAGGATGTTACTATGAGTTTCATCATTTAACATTTTACATAGAATCCAGTCATTTATTTCAGTAAGATAAAACAATAATTCTATTGAGAATAACCTCCTGCCCTTTTTCCTGGATTACAGGTAAACTGAATTGATGGACAAAGAACTGACTTCTAATAAAGCAGGAAGTGTTACTCAGAGAGGTTAGCCTCATTCATAAGTACTAGAGTCTTAGGTTTCCTTCTCTCTAGAAGGAAGCATAATAATTCTCCATGAGCATGAAGATATTTCTAAATTTAAGAGCAGGCAGGGTAACCTCCCAGATTAAGAGTGTCCCTCCATCCATCCCCAGTGGGGAGATAGCCAAGGAAAAGAACTCTTTCCTTGTTGAATTAAAAAGAATCCAAGACAAAATATTTTAAAAGCTAAAATTCATCTTCAGTATATTCTTAATTCCTTCCATTTCTCCTTTACCCTTCCAAAAACCACTTCTTTACTGTATATTGTCTTTATGTTGTCTCAAGTGAGTTAATATATGTAAAGCCCTTTGCAAACCTTCAAGCACGTGATCAATGCTAACTATTGTTATTAGCTTATGTTATCCTAAGACTCTTCTGAATAATATTCCTTCCCAAGGCATCACATTAGAGAACTGATCTACCAAGCTTACGCTCCATGCCCTAGACATGTTCTATCTTCGACTTTCCCCTTCACACCATCAAAATTTATCAAATCCTGTATCTCATTATTTCACAGCAATTTTCTGGTGATAGTAAATCTCAGTAACAATTTTTTTTTCTGATGCGTTGGTTGGTACTAAAAGCTTATAAATGTGCTACTTTTCTGGCAGTAACAGGTTTGAATTTTTATAAAGAGTTCCCAGAGGGGCAGCTAGGTGATGCAGTGAATAGAGCACTAGCCCTGAAATCAGGAGAACCTGAGTTCAAATCTGGCCTCAGACACTTCACTTTCTATCTGTGTGACCCTGGGCAAGTCACTTGACCCCAATTGCCTCAGGGAAAAAAGAGTTCCCAGAGATAGTGCCCTAATTAAAAATAAAATAAAATAAATGTAATAATGAGGTACTTGCTGCAAACAGATTTTTACTCTCCTCCTCTGGTCCATTCTTCATAGTCTTCCAGGCTTATCTTTTGTACACATTTAGTATAGCCATTCAATTTCTCTACTTACAAATTTTCAATGACTTACTGTTACTGATCAAATTCAGATTTAACCTGGCATTCAAAACCATTCACAATTTAGATCCACTCATCTTGCTAGCCCTACTTCATCCTTCTCTATGCTTACCAAATTACATTTTCCATGAAATGCTCTACCATTCCTTTCTGTTTTGTGAACTCTTATGTATCCATTAGAATTAAAGGTTCTTAACTCCCATGAAGAGTCTTATTAAATCTATGCATGCCTTCTCAAAATAATATTTTTAAATAATTGAAGTAAATTCCATCTTTTGCTTACATTTTAATGAAAATAAAGGTGTAAGTTTTCTGCAACTTTCAAGTTGATAGTTATAACTAAATTCAAATGCCACTTCCCTGAGAAAACTTTCTGATTCCATTAATTAATAATAATTTGCCCCACCCCCAAACCAAGACCTCTTGTGATAGTTTTTTTTGCAATTTATATATATATATATTTGCATTACTTTTTTGTTGGTTTCATGTCACCTTCATAGGGAATAAGACTCATAATAAATGTATTTATCTAATGATTGTATCTCTCCTAGCACTTAACAGAGTGCTATGTACATAATACATGATCAAAGTTTATTAGATTCGATTAGACTTCAGGTACAATGCCAGAATGATGTAAAGATGTTAAGTAAAGATTGAAAAATCTCTCTTCTAATGCCCCTTATATCATATCATTCCATACATGGCACATTGCCCAATGAAGCAAGGCCTGGCTTGTTTTTTTTTTCCTTTAATAAAAGTAATAAACAAAATGCCAGTTGCATCACCCTCATCTTATAAGTATAATTTTGCATACCTTTAATAATTGATGTTGACCAGCTATGACCCCACCATTAATTTCTTCACAAATACAAATTTTGAAATAATGAAATAGATACCTACCATTTTGATTTGGAAATAATTTGAACTGGTCACTAGATCCTGGGCAAAGAAAAGGAAAGTCAGACTGGACATTGCCAAGCCACAAGGTAGAATTCCAGTACTGATGCCAGCCACTACTATTTCCCCTTTAACTCTCTAAAAAGTATTAAATGGGAAGAGATATCCCACAAGTCACCAATCAAATGCTCAATTGCTCTGTGAGTCAGTATGATTAAAATCATAGAAAGATTGCATGGTATAAACTTTAAAAGAAAAAGGTAAAGTTAACAGAAACTGAAAAAACATTAATAAAAATAAGTTGTAATAGGAAAAAGATACAGATTAGACCCATGATTTTAATAGTAGAAGAAACTCCCTCTATTAATGTCAGCTTGCACTTTTTCTGTAACCTAAGGTTTTATAGAGTGACTTAGACCTCTGAGAGGGTAAGTGATTTGACCAGGGTCACATGGCCATTATGTGCCAGATGCCAGAATTCAATTCAGATTTTCCTGCCCACAAGGATGACTTTCTAATCTCTACTACATACTGTATCTCAGTGTTTAAAAAAAATCAAAGGAAAAGTTGTAATAATCTAAGATGCATGGAAATGGAAACTGTCAAGGAAGTCAGGTAGTATTGTGATAGTTCAAAAAACAGTAGTTTTTATTTTATTCTAGAGAAACAGTATCAAACTCAAATAGAAACAATTCCGTTTTGGCTGCATATGGATTTAGAAAACCACAAATGAACATAATCTATATTTTATTGTATCTTTATTTGTTTTGTAAAATATCTCTCAATCACATTTTAATCTGACACAGAAATGTTGTGGGCTGCTTGCTTCCCATAACTATCATGTTTGATTACCTCTGCCTTAGAGGTATTAGAGAGCCACTGTACATTATTGAATAGGGAGGTGAATCAAATAAAAACTCCTTCTGACATATAAAGAAAGCTCTTTACCATTCTTCCTATTTTTCTATGACTCTTTATAACCCCATTTAGGATTTTCTTGGAAAAGCTCATTTTACAGATGAAAAAACTGAGTCAAACAGGGTTAAGTGACATCTTCAGTGTTAAATAGCTCAAGAATATCAGATCAGATTTGAATTCAGAAAGATTATTCTTCCTGACTCCAGGTCTGGAATGCTACTACTGCACCACCTACCTGCCCTATGTTCCTCACATCTTCATCTCCTTCATCTATTATCTCCAAGCTTTTGCAGTGATTATCCCCAATTCCTGTACTGCTTTCTCTATTTACTTCCACTTCTTATATCTATCTTCCTTTAAGATTCAATTCAAATTCCATCTTCTGCAGGAGGTCTTTCATAGATCTCCTAGTTGACACTGATGCTCCCTCTAGGGTTATGTTGTATCTACTTTATATGTATCTTATATATATAAGCACCTGGTGCATAGGGAATGTTTTCACTTTTTCTTTGTATTTTTAGTGCTTAGTACAGTGTCTGGCACACTATAGAGTGATCTTAACAAAGCTTATTGATTGACTGTTGACTCAGAACAAATGAGGCTCTCAACACTTGACCATCAGAAGCTGATATAAATAAATACAAAAAAAAAATGCAGACAACCATCAAATCAACTAAAACCATCAGTTGGCCACTACTTGTGAACACCTGCTTGGGAGGAAATAAACCTTCTTAACAAATAAAAAATATTTTATAAAAAAAACTATTTAAAATGTACAAAGTCTTTATTTTCCATCTAAAATCAATGTTAGGTATACAGTACTTAGTGAAAGACAGGGAAAACATTTGAAAATTCAGGTGACGAGTGTTTTTATGCTTTACTTGAAAATCTTACATATAAAATTTTTAAAAAACTTAACAGCATCATGGTTTTTTTCCTCCACTGAGATTTCATACATTTTTATAGCTTGATTCATATTGACTTGTGTTTACTTTATGTCTATAGAAAAAGTTGCATGGAGCTCAGAAAATAAGCATTTACTCTAAATTGAATTTTTAAGCAAGGAGATATTTTCTCAGTCTTTGCATTTGCAAAGATTTGATGAGAAGGAAATCAATAAGACCTATTATCAAAAGACTTCTAAGATAAACAAAAATAAATTTAACTCCTTGTAGTTATAGCACACACTAGACTCGGTCTGCCCTTAAGCAGCTTGAAATAGAGGTGAAAATATATTCTCCTAAAATAGTTAAGTATTAATGGACAGGAAACAGTAAAGCACCAAATGAATGAAAAAGACACTAAGTGCTTTAGAGGAGGGATAGAGCACTTCCTGCTAAGATAGTCAGGAAGGATTTTACCAAAGAAGTGGAATTGGAGCTGAGCCTTGAAGGATGAGTATAATTTACTTATGCAGAGAAGAACAACGGGCATTCCAGGTAGGGAAAATGTTCAGAGACAAAATGTCAGTGAATAATCATTTTTAAACAAGTATTTAGATAAAGGTATAGATGATAAATTTATCAAATTTGTGGATGGGCCAAAATTGGGAAAGTTATCATTGGACAAACTGGGACTCAGAAAGATTTTAAGGACCTAGAATCACACAATCTTAAAGTTGAAAAAGACTGCAAAGTTATCTGGTCCAGTCCCTACCTGAAGAAGAATCCATTCAACAACATACTCACCAAATGATCACCTAATTTTGCTTTGGGGAACTTCATGGACAGTAAGTCATTCCAGTTCTGCATTACCCTAATTATTACAAGGTTTTCCTTATGTAAAACCTCAATCTGAGACCAATAAAAACATCTCATTCCTCTTCCACATGATAGCCCTTTGAATACTTGGAGACAAGAAGAATTGCATGTCTCTTAAGTTGTCTGAAAACTAAACAACTTCAGTTTTTCCAGCCACTCCTCATATGTCATGATCTCACATTCTTTTACCATCCTGACCAGCCTCTTCTGGACATTGTTTGGCATATCAATGTCTTTTTAAAACCCTGAATTGGAGCAGCTAAATGGCTTAGTGAATAGAGTACCAGCCCTAAAGTCAGGATGATCTGAGTTCAAATTCAGACTTAGAGCTAGAAAAGAAGTTAGACATTGTTAAATTCAGTGCTATAATTTTTTTAAAAACAAATGAGGAAACTGATGTAGATAGATGTGATTTGCTTAGGGTCACAGAGCTAGTAAAGCTTATCTTTATTAATTTAGTCTAAGATTGCATTAACTTTTTTTTGCTAATGACAGGCAAAATTTCATAAGGTACAGATTAATAGGGATACATAAGAATTCCTATGCTTCAGTTCAAAAAAGCAGCTTGACTAGTGCAAGAAGGGAGAGGGACAACAAGACATAAGTTCATTTAGGAAAAACTTGGCAGATTTTATGGAAAAAAAAAATTGAGTCAAGTGTCACGGTGTTGTTGGGCCTGCTTATTAAATTATAACTTGTGTGATTCATTTAACAATGTCTGGTTCGTGGTTTCAGTGACCTTTTTTATTCTATGTATAGAAAAATATGTTTGCATCTTCAAATTTTGTAACTACAAGTGACATTTTCCCTATGGGCAATAAATGCATCACTACTACTTGCTGTAGAATAGATATGTGTATATATACATTAATAGATAGTTTTTCAGTCATCTGTTCAGTTCAGTCATCATCAGTTCAATTCATCATTCAATTATTCTGCTTCTTTGTGACATCCATGAGGTTTTCTTAGCAAAGGTACTGGAGTAGATTGTCATTTTCTTCTCCAATGTATACTTATTTTACAGATGATGAACTGAGGCAAAAAGGATTTAAGTGATTTGCACAGAATTCCCCAACTGGCAATGTCTGGGGCCAGATTTGAATGCAAGTCTTCCTGACTCCAGGGCTAATGCTCTATCCACTGTATCATCTAACTGTATTCCATATCTGCTATTACATATCCTGAGACTAGCTTCTTATTTGCAAATAGACACTTCAAAATATTAGGAGCAACTAGGTGGCACAGTGGATAGAGTGTGGAGTCTGAAGTTGGAAAAACTCGTTCTCAGAATTCAAATCTGGCTAAGTAATTGATTGAGTAGAACAAGATACTATTGTAATATCTCCAAATTTACCCAAGATTAAAGGGATATGTGGAGGAGTTTATCTATGATTCCAGGTGCTATGAGAATGTTTGGGTCCAGATGAATAGTTTATATTGTTATTAAAGGGGGACAAAATGGGAGACCATCTCTGCTGTTTTTAGAATGAAAGCAAAAAAAAAAAAAAAGGCAAGAAACAATGAGCAGTTGTAAGATACTAGCCAAGTAATAGGCATGAATCTTCCCAGGGAGTTCTGTCAGTGCCAGTCAAATGACCTTGGGATTTTTTTTTTCTCAAATGAGGATCAAAGCTTATAGGTGCTTATGGCTTTTTTTTTCTCTTAGGAATCTACATAGGAATGCTTCTTCAGATTTTTTTAAGGGAGGGAGGATAACTTTCTATTACACAAAGATTCTAACAAAATGAGGATTTAATTTCTCCTCTTGACATAGACAACCAGGTGGTGCAGTTTTATTAGTTGTGTAATGCTGGGTAAGTCATACTACCCTTTTTGCCTGAGTTTCCTCAGCTATAAAATAAACTGGATAAGGAAATGGTAAGCTACTCCAGTATATTTTTTTTATTTTTATTTTTAGCTTTTTATTTGTATAACATATGTATGGGTAGTTCCCCAACCTTGATCTTTACAAAGCTTTCCAATACAAATTTTACCCCCAGTCCCCTCCCCTCCCCTAGATGGCAGGAAGTCCACTACATGTTAATAATGTTGAAATGCTTGAGAAGTTATGCAAGAAAAATCCTATCTACAAGAAAAAAAAGAATCAGAGAAAGGCAACACAATGCAAGCAAATGACAATAGAGATCATGAAAATGTTACGTTGTGGTCCATATTTCATGTCCCTCTTTCTGGGTGTATATGGTTTTCTTCAGTGAACAACTGGAACTGGTTTGAGACAATTCTTTATTGCAGAGAGCCATGTCCATCAGAATTGATCATCATGTAATACTGTTGTTGCTGTGCATGATGATCTCCTGGTTCTGCTCGTTTCACTCAGCATCAATTCATGCAAGTCTCTCCAGGCCTCTCTGAAATCGTCCTGCTGGTCGTTTCTTACAGAACAATAATATTCCATAACATTCATATACCATAATTTATTCAGCCACTCTCCAATTGATGGGCATCCCTTCAGTTTCCAGTTTCTAGCCACTACAAAAAGGGCTGCCACAAACATTCTTGCACATGTGGGTCCCTTTCCCTCCTCTAAGATCTCTTTGGGATATAGGCCCAGTAGAAACACTGCTGGGTCAAAGGGTATGCACAGTTTGACAACTTTTTGAGCATAGCGCCAAATTGCTCTCCAGAATGGTTGGATCCGTTCACAGTTCCACCAACAATGTATTAGTGTCCCAGCCCTCCCACATCCCCTCCAACATTCATCGTTATCTTTTCCTGTCATTTTAGCCAATCTGACAGGTGTGTAGTGGTATCTCAGAGTTGTCTTAATTTGCATTTCTCTGATCAATAGTGATTTGGAGCAACTTTTCATATGACTAGAGATAGTTTTAATTTCATCATCTGAAAATTGTCTGTTCATATCCCTTGACCACTTATCTATTGAAGAGTGGCTGGAATTCTTATATATATGAGACAATTCTCTATATATTTTAGAAATGAGGCCTTTATCAGAACCATTAAATGTAAAGATGATTTCCCAATTAGATGCTTCCCTCCTAATCTTGTCTGCTTTTGTTTTGTTTGTACAGAAACTTTTTAACTTAATATAGTCAAAATTATCCATCTGGTGTTCAATTAGGAGTTCCAAGTCTTCTTTGGACATAAATTTGTTCCATCTCCACAGGTCTGAGAGATAAACTATATTACGTTCCTCTAACTTGCTTACAAAGTCCCTCTTTATATCTAGATCATGAACCCATTTAGATCTTATCTTGGTATGTGGTGTTAGGTATGGGTCAAGCCCTAATTTCTTCCACACTAGTTTCCAATTTTCCCAGCAGTTTTTGCCAAATAGAGAGTATTTATCCCAAAAGCTGTGGTCTTTGGGTTTATCGAACCCTAGATTGTTAAGGTTAATGCCTAGGTTGTCCTGATAACCTATCCTGTGCCACTGATCCACTGCTCTATTTCTTATCCAGTACCAAATGGTTTTGATGACCACTGCTTTATAGTGTAGTTTTAGATCTGGTACAGCAAGGCTACCTTCATCTGCCTTTTTTTTCATTAATCCCCTTGAAATCCTTGACCTTTTGTTCTTCCAAATGAACTTTGCTACTATTTTTTCTAGATCTGTAAAATAATTTCTTGGGAGTTTGATTGGTATGGCATTAAATAAGTAGATTAGTTTGGGTAGTATTGTCATTTTTATTATGTTCGCTCTGCCTACCCATGAGCACTTAATATTTTTCCAATTGATTAGGTCTGATTTTATTTGTGTGGAAAGTGTTTTGTAATTTAGTTCATATAGTTTCTGACTTTTCCTTGGCAGATAGATTCCCAAATATTTTATCCTATCATCTGCTATTTGGAATGGAATTTCTTTTTGTATCTCCTGCTGCTGAACTTTGTTGGTAATATATAAAAATGCTGATGATTTATGTGGATTAATTTTGAATCCTGCAACTTTGCCAAAGTTGTGAATTGTTTCTAGTAGTTTTTTAGTTGAGTCTCTAGGGTTCTCTAAGTATACCATCATGTCATCTGCAAAGAGTGATAATTTGGTTTCTTCATTACCTACTCTGATTCCTTTTATCTCTTTTTCTTCTCTTATTGCTAAAGCTAACATTTCTAATACAATATTAAATAGTAATGGTGACAGTGGGCAGCCTTGTTTCACTCCTGATCTTATTGGGAATGGTTTTAGTTTGTCTCCATTACATATGATGCTTGCTGATGGTTTTAAATAGATGCTACTGATCGTTTTAAGGAAAAGCCCATTTATTCCTATACTCTCTAGTGTTTTTAATAGGAAAGGGTGTTGGATTTTGTCAAAAGCTTTTTCTGCATCTATTGAGATAATCATATGGTTTTTGTTAATTTGATTATTAATATAATTAATTATGCTGATAGTTTTCCTAATATTGAACCAGCCCTGCATCCCTGGTATAAATCCTACTTGGTCATAGTGTATTATCCTGGGGATGACTTTCTGTAATCTCATTGCTAAAAAAAAAAATCTTATTTAAAATTTTTGCATCAATATTCATTAGGGAAATTGGTCTATAGTTTTCTTTCTCTGTTTTTACCCTACCTGGTTTAGCTATCAGCACCATATCGGTCTCATAGAAGGATTCTGGCAGTATACCTTCTGTCCCTAATTTCTCAAATAGTTTGTGTAGTATTGGAATTAATTGTTCTTTGAATGTTTGGTAGAATTCACATGTAAATCCATCTGGCCCTGGAGATTTTTTCTTAGGGAGTTGGTTAATGGCTTGTTCTATTTCTTTTTCTAATATGGGACTATTTAAATAATTTATATCCTCTTCTGTTAACCTCGGCAATCTATATTTTTGTAGATATTCCTCCATTTCATTCAGATTTTCAAACTTACTGGCATAAAGTTGGGCAAAGTAACTCCTAATTATTGCTTTAATTTCCTCTTCATTGGAGGAAAGTTCTCCCTTATCATTCTTGAGACTAACAATTTGATTTTCCTCTTTCCTTTTTCTTATCAAATTAACTAAAGGCTTATCTATTTTGTTAGTTTTTTCATAGAACCAACTCTTAGTTTTATTTATTAACTCAATAGTTTTCTTATTTTCGATTTTATTAATTTCTCCTTTTACTTTTAGAATTTCCAATTTGGTATTTAATTGAGGGTTTTTAATTTGTTCTTTTTCTAGTTTTTTTAATAATAAGCCCAATTCATTGATCTTTTCTTTCTCTATTTTATGCAAGTAAGCATCTAGAGATATAAAATTGCCCCTTAAAACCGCTTTGGCCGTATCCCACAA
>JAJPUD010007954.1:0-23214 GCA_023553655.1 Myrmecobius fasciatus | reverse complement strand
TTTTACCTTTTTATGCATCTCTTGAGTTCTGTGTTTGGGTGTCGAATTTTTTGTTCAGATCCGGTCTTTTCATTAGAAATAGGTGAAATTCACCTATATCATTGAATGACCATCTTCTTCCCTGGCTACTCCAGTATATTTGCCAAGAAAACACTAAATTGGGGTCATGCAGAGTCAGACATGAATGAAATGACTGAATAGCAACAATAGATAAATACACAATACACATATACATATATTCATATGTGTGTAAGTATATATATGTGCATGTGCATATACATACGTATATGGGTGAATATATGTGCATCTACCTGTGTAGACATACATGTATGCATGCATGCATACAGATAGATGGATGTTTTCCAAGATTTCCTGGATTGGGAGAAATGGGTCGAGTGAACAAGAAAATGCTCTGAAGAGGGGGCAGCTAGATGGCACAGCAAATAGAGCACTGGCCCTGAAGTCAGGAGGACCTCAGCTCAAATCTGACTTCAGACATTTACTACTTCCTAGCTGTGTGTCCCTGGGTAAATCACTTAATCCCAATTGCCTCAGCAAAAAAAAAAAAAAAAAAAAAAAAAAAAAAAAAAAAAAAAAAAAAAAAGAAAAGAAAAGAAAAGAAAAAAGAAAGAAAATATTCTGAAGAGTATCTCATGTAATGATAAAGTCTTTGACAAAAGTGTTATATTAGAATTACTTAAAGGAATTAGTAATGTTTATCCTAGAAGGGTTAGGAGTGGATATGTTAGATATCCTTGTGTATTTGATTGGCTAGAGAGCAGAAAAAAAGATTAGAGTTACAGAATTCTTCTCAGTTTCACTGCTGAATCTTCATCCAGATCTTGTCTACTAACTATAAATGTTCTCTATCCCTCCAACATCCTTTCCTAGGCCCTCTTCTCCCTCTATAATATTTCATTTGATGATTTCATCATCTTCATAGATTCAATTATCATCTCTATGCAAATGATTCAATAAACTTCAATGGTTGCCCAAAACATCTAGAATTAAATATAAAATCATTATAAGCTGATCTTTCCTGACTTTTTAGTCTTTTTATATTTTATATATTTGCTTGTATGTATTCACATTTTCTTCAAGCTAGTGACACTGCCTCCTTGGTTCTGTTTGTTTGTTTGTTTGTTTTTGAATGAGATACTTCATCTCCTGACTCCATACATTTTAACCAATTATCTGCCAAGCCTAGAATTCTTTCCATTTCCACCTCCCATTTTCTCTGGTTTCCTTCAGATCACAGCTAAAATCGAACTTTTATGAGAAGATTTCCCTGATCTTCTTTAAAATTAATATCCTCTTTCTGTTGATTATCCTCATTTTGCCTTGCATATATCCAGTTTGTATTCTCTTTTATGTTGTTTGCATTCTGTCTACCCTCATTAGACTGTGAGTCCTTAAGAGTAGAGACTGTTTTCCTTTGTTAGTTGGTTGGTTTTTTGCCTTTCTATATATTCCCAGTACTAAGCACCATGCCTGATGCATAGTAGAAGCTTAATAAATGCTTAATTTGATTTGTATTATTTTACCAGAACTAGAAACAATGGGTAGGAATTTAAGAGAAATAGCTTTAAACACAATATAAGGAGCAATTTTGTAATAGGTGACAGTGCAAAATCAAAAAGGCCTAATTCATCAGGTAATAGGTTTCATTTAACTGGAAATCTTCAAATGGAAGCTTAATGACCACCCTGGTCATTGATAAAGAGAAGTAAAACTTAAATCTTCTGAGTCTGAGATGTTATGATGATATTATTTATTGGTTGGGTTGAAACTGTATATTCAAATAAGAGACAAGTGAAGGATAATCTTAGAAAGAATAAAGTGGTTCTTGAAAGGAAGAACATAAAGATTATTAAATTGCAGAAGTATGCAATATTATGAAATATGATTTTTGTGGAAACTTATTCATAAAATTCTAGAAGTTAGAGAAGGATCTGAAAAGTTATGGATAAAGTTTATTTTAATACATCTAAAAACTGTCATTCCAAGAAAGAAAGAAAGAAAAAAAAAGAAAAGAAGGAAGGAAGGAGAAGGAATGTAAGAAGGAAGAAAGCAAGCAAGGAAAGAAGGAAATAAATCTTCCCTGTTCATCTATATGTAAATCAACACTTTTTTTTTTTTTTAACTGCAACTTCATGATTCCCAGATGACTCTTTACTCAGTATTCACATAAAGGTAGGAACATGCGGGTAAATGTTCAACAATCAGCTTGGGCAGGGAAAAGATATACTCATAGCACACTTTCAAGTTTAATCTTCATAATCAACATTTTTTCAAAATCTAGTCAGTTAACAAAACAATAAACCAAACCCTGATTTATAGCAGTTGCCAGTTTCCAAGGTGTAAATACTCACATTGAAAATAAAATAATCAGCTTGAGTTGATTCCAGTTCACCCCTGCATAAAAGTGAATCTTGAGCTTGAAATAACCTCTTATACAAATGTGTGTATATGCACACACACACACACACACACACACACACACACACACACACACACACACACACCTGCCTATCCATGGCTCAAGTCTCCAGCTGCAGATCTGGTTTATCTCATCTAGCCAGAACTCCAAGTAATCAAAACACTTTTGAGTACCCATCAGAAACAACAAATGTTCTAGACTAACAGTAATGAACAATTACCTTAGGCTCATTTATTTGATCCTACAGCAACATATCTTGTGCATAGATATACACATCTACCAAACTAACTTCTTGTGTGCTTATTTCTTTCTACTCTTTAGGAATCTCCTGACTTCTCTGACACAATGGTTATGAAAAAAGGAGTTGTAAGAAAAATTGCTTTGAATCCCTGTACCCAAAATATTCACTGGATAAACAACAGATTGGTGATTTGAGTCCCTGATTTTCTAACCCAAGTATAACCCTAAATTCTTGTTCCCTATTCTTCCATTGGTGGGGACCATTCTGGAAAGTCTTGGACAAGCCAGTTGAATTTTCTCTGGCTTCAGTTCCTCAAAGAAAGGTTGTGAAGACTCACCTAAAGATGATTTAAAGCACTTTGTATTTATAAAATTTTATAGAAAGTCCGTTAGTATATTTCTATAGAAAATACCAGGATTTAGAAGAGAGGAAGTTCCAGTATACAAACAGGGTAAACGCATCTTAAACAAAAAAGCCCACACACATTCCTTCTCTAAGGAATTTGTTTTCCTCTTCTTATTTTCCTCTCCTTATTTTCCTCCCTTTCTTCTTTGTCTTCCTAAAGAAAAGTATAACTTGCGCACCACCTATTCACCCCCCTTGCCATTTAATAAAACTACGTAAGCAAACTCATAAAAACAAAGAAAAAAAACTCTTTGGGGAATCAGTGGTCAAGGCAGGAAGCCTCCATTTGGGGGAGACAAGAGGGGATTTCCTTTACAATTTACCCTGCAGAGAGACAGTGACGAAAATGATTCGCGGGAAAGAGACAAAATGATATTTACTTTGTCTGCAAAGAAAGTGTGTATGATTTCATTGACAGCCACTACCTGAGGAAAAGTCTCACCTCTAATGCGAGAGAACGTACTTTTAAAGAGGGTTTCAGTGTAATTGTCCTAAATAGAAGGAAAGAGTGTGAAGGCGGAGCTTGCTAGTGAACCCGCGCCACCCAGAAGTTTCACTGAGAATTTCCTAAACTAGTTCTCAGCAGCATTTGTACGACCCTGGGGAGGTGGCACGGGGAGGGTGATCGCCCTTTTAATAGAATGCAGATGTCCCTTTAAGGTTTGCCTCTCTCTCTCCATGGACTTTAGCCTAAACACGGAGTAGAAGCTTGCTTTATTTGTACATGAGCACAGATTTTGGGAATCAGCCAGTTGCAATTTGAAAGACCAAGAAGTAAAAGGGAGGGGCGATGTGGCAATTCATCTTGGATGTGAGAAGCGTGGAGAGGACTTAGAAGCATTTGCCGAAAACACAGGAAATTACCCCCTCGGTTGCTGCTGCTGCTGCGCTGCCACTGCCACTGCTGCTGCCACAGCTGCTTGAAGAACTGGCGAAGAATCTCAGAGACAGCGCTCCGGCCAGGGCAGCTTGAAGCGTGTCCCAGCTGAGACAGAGAGCCCTAGAGAACCTGCCCTACTTCTTCTGCCTGTGCCAATCTGGCCATGGCCCGCCAGTGCCGCACCAGCCCAGGTGTCTCTGTCGCATGCTGGTTGCTTATCGGTAAGAAATCTCATCTTTCTTTAAGTTCCCCCTTCTCCCCCCTCTCTCCCCTTTGCTTAAGGGTTGAAGTGAAGAATTAAGGGTGTGAGACTGGGATTCGGGACAAATAGAGTTGTGGAGAAAAGAGGGATGGGAAAAGTAATAAAAAAAGCTTTAGATTTTGAAGCCAGTACAGGCAGGTTAGAGAGTATAAATGGAGTGTTTTGTCTTTGGTTTGACTAAGAATTTGTTCTGATTTTTCACCCTGGAGTTAGAGGATAAGAGACGACTGTTTAGAACTTTAAACCGTAGGTGAAAATAGGATTTTAAATTAAAGCCCTCTTGCGATGGAAAATAATTTAGTGTTACTAATTAGAGTTAGGAGTTTAGTGAGTGACTTTTGTTTAGGGATGGATGGGGTTGTATTGACCTGGGGGAAGAAGGTGGGCAGCAGGCAATCTATGCCCAATTCAAATTTCTATATTCAGGTTGCTCATGAATCTAAATATTGTATGTCCTTGACATCCGGCTTTCAGAATAATCACTGTTTCAGGACTAGGGAAAGAGACGTATGCAAATTTTTTTCCTGACTCTGAGGTGATATTTTCCGGACACTCTAGTGTGGGGATGATGTGGGGCAGAGGACACAGGAAAAGGTTGAAAGTGAGAAGAAACTGATGAATGTTTAACTCTGTTAACTCCAAAAAGGAGGCAAATAAGCAATAAGTTATCTAGAGTTTGTTGTTGTTGTTCTTTGTTTGCTTTCCCCAATACTTCCCCAGCAAGTAATATGTAGGAATCTACATGTAAAGTGCCAGAGATGTAGAAAAATGGGAGAGGGAATGACTGGAATAGACTGTTTCCTGGAGAGTTATTATCTCATAGTATTTTCTAAGATAAACCATCAAGATTTTCTACTTGTAAGTATGTAGTCTATTTTTAGATTTTTATTTAAGCTGCTATACTGTGAGACCATTTCTTTTTAATAAAAAAGGAAAGGGACTTTGTTTACCTTTGTAAAGAAACAATATAGATTAATGAAATTATTAATAAGAAGATAATTTGATTCTTCATGAGAATGTTGAAAGGGGGAAAGAAAGGATTCTTATGGAACTATTGTGATGTGTGGGCCTTTCATCCTTATACTTAACAACTCACAGACAGTTTCCAGTAATATAAACAATGGTCACACAAGAACAGCATTGGAAGCCAATGAGCTCTTTAATTTACCAGCTACTGTCATTACACACAGACTCATATTTGGAAATACTTAGCTGGATCAGAGTTGCTCAAGACCAGAATAATCTTTACCACTAACAAAGCTGTTCCTTATTTTATAAAATGAACCACAGTGTCCAAGGAACACTTTCCTAATACCTACATAATAGGTAAAAATGAAATAGAATAAGTAAGAAGGTGATACTTTTATAAAATAAAATGTCAAAGGCCTACAATAGCTTCAAGATCAATTAATTCTATTTTCCCTATACTTTAGTTAATACTTGGTTATAAAGGAGTCACTTAGGAGAATATATTAACTCTAATTACCAGTGAACCCAGACACAGAAGAGATGGCAATCTGATAGCAAGTTATCCTTCTTATGGTCTTTATAAATATGCATATATACATATATATATATAGACACATGTGCATAGAGCATAGATTTAGAGCTAGAAAGAAAATCCAAAAGCCATTTAGCCTAAATCCCTCATCTTATAGATGAGGTAGCCTTTTCTACATAATCAAACAAGGATCAAAAGGAAAATAACATTTATTGTATTTAGTTCTTTTCCAAAAAGTTTTGTATGTTTAATTAAAACTATTAAATTTACTATAACAAATGCAACTATATTGTGCCTAATCTTATGATACCTGAAGAGATTTGATTATCAACAGGTTCCCTGAATGAAGACACAACAGTTAACAATTTAAATCCCCAAAGTTTAGTTCATCTCATTCATTATTTGACTTCTTTATTTCCTTAGACCTTTATACCCAATCAGTCACTAAATTTCATCATTTCTTCCTCAGTAATATCTTTCTAAATTCATCCCTTCCTCTCCACTGCAATGATTATTTCTCTAGTACAGGCTCTCATCAATAAACATCTACATAGTACCATAGTAACTTATTTCTGCCTCTAAATTATACTTACGTCTAATCAAGCCTGTATGATTTTGTCAGATAAATCTTCCTAAAACATTACTTTCACCACAATAGGTCCTTGCTCAATAATAGTTCCCTGTTGCCTATTAGATAAAGCTCAAATTCTTCATTATGACATTCCAGGCCCTCTGTGATCTTATCTCACATTATAAACCCACATTGCTCTTTCTAGTATGTAAAAGTTCACAGAATTTGAAGCTGGAAAGGATTTTAGAGACCTCTTTTCCCCAAACCACTTATATTTTAAAAAGGGAAACCAAAGCACAATGGCTTGCCTTAGTTTGCCTCATAAAACACAAAGTAATAAACCCTCATGCCCATCAGACTGCTAACCTTATCACCATCTCTCTGAAAGCATCATCTTTTCTTCCATCATGCATGTAGTTTTTATTCTATTCACTTCTTTCCTGCATCTTGACCTCTCTACAGGTTGACTGTCCTTCAGAATCTAAAAGTTTTTTCCAGGATTTTCAGTTCCCATTCAACTCTTCTTGGTAATTAAACAATTAAACAACTGTCATTGTAATTACTTTAATACCAATAGTTTATTATACAGATTATTCATTTGTTTGGTTTCTCACCATGTAAGTCATATCCTTTCCCCAAGACTGCCAACTGACTGAGAACAGGTGCTATGTTTTATACTTTTTTTAACTGAGTTGTGTCAAACTCAAATAAAAATGGGTCTTCCAAGAAAACTTAATTGACTTTAAAAAACCACAAATTAACATTATTGATACCGTATTGTGTTATTTATTTTGTTAAATATTTACAATTACATATTAATCTGGTTTGGGCTCTGGAGTATTGAGAGTCACTTGCATTCCTGGACCCTGAGCCCAATATGAAGATCTCAAAGACTCAAGGGACCATCTAAGAAGAAATGAAAATGACTAAATCTTACCAGAGAGATTTGTAAGTGTTCCTTATAGTGGAGAAAAGTTTGAATTTTTGCTGCTTTCTACCTAAATGACCCCCTCTCATGTCTAGGATTCCTCATCTGTAAAATGAAGGGTTCCATTAAGCCCTTCACAGCAAACCTATTGTGACTTTTCAGAGAATCATAGACTTAGAACTGAAAAGGACCTTGGAATTCAGCAAGAATTCTAGATCCATTATCTAGGAACATCATCTGAGTTTTGCAATTATTGCACATTTTCTCCCTAGCCTAATCTAATGTTAATCATTTTGTTGCTCAAGAAGTTCTTCCTCCTGTTCCACACAACTATTTTCCACATTAATCTATTCTTCCTATGAAAACCTATAGACAGGGGTATGACCAAATTAGATACTCTAGTAATCTCATAACCATTGAATAAGTATTTGAATGATCCTTTATATCTGAGTTTAGCACTATCAGAATATAAAGGGGACCTCTTGGCCTTTAAAAATGCAAAAAAAAAGGCACAGCTAGGTGGTATAGTGGATAGAGCACCAGCTCTGAAATTAGGAGGCCCTGAGTTCAAATTTGACCTAAGACACTTAACACTTCCTAGCTGTGTGACCCTGGGCAAGTCACTTGACCCCAGCTGCCTCAGCAAAAAAAAATGCAAAAGACATAAATGATAGTGGAGGGAATTTTAGCATTGTCATTTTATATATAGCTCATAAATATATGTTAGGCAAGGCTTTGAGTAACATCTTCTATACACAAGATTTCCTGTTTGAAATGAAACTGGCAGGCAGTCAAGCTACTTATTCAAAATGATAGAGAAGCCAAAGTGATAGAGGAACTGTCAATAATGCAGAAATAAAGAATAAAAAATAATTTTTAAAAAGGTAAATTTTTAATGTCCTTATTCAAAGTATTTATCAATGGAGTGATATTAACTTTTGGGGTAGGTATCTCTGTCCTAAATCCTTTTCTATTCTAAGAGCTATATTGGTAACTCTGGTAAAGGCAAAAAATAGCAACCTTAGTAAATTTGTGTATAATAAAAGAATGGGAGGATTTCCTAATATATATGTTTGATAAAACTGGAGTTGAAAAAGATCGTTACAAACTGGAAAGAAGAGCTGAAAACAATCAGAAATCATCAAATTTAAGAGGAATAAATGTGAATGTGAAATGTTAAAAAATGTGTAGGGGTACTAGATGATGAATATTGTTATAAAGTAGGTCAAGTGAAAAAGAACTGGGTATTTTAGATAGCTAGAAGCTTAACAGAAATAGGAAGCTTAATGTGGCTGCCCCCTCCTCATATTAATCCAAATTATTTGTTGTTGAATTGCTTCTGCATTTCTATGACCCCATTTGGGTAAGGGAGTTTTTTCCTTTGTTTTTTGTTTGTTTGTTTGCTTGTGGCAAAGAAACTGCAGTGTTTTGCCATTTCCTTTTTAGCTCATTTTACAGATGAAGAAATTGAGACTAAGAAATGTCTGAGGTTGGATCTGAACTTAAGTCTTCCTGACTCCGGAACTAGTATTTTATCCACTTTGATGAAGTGCTTGGTATTGGTCAAATCACATCTGAAATACATGGATTAGTATTAGATACCAGCTTTTATGAGAGACATTGATAAACTAGAGCATGTCTAGAGAAAGGCAATCAAGATAGTCAAATGATCCCAAATTACATGAGAATCAGTTGAATAAACAAACAAAAAATATAAATAAATAAGTATGCATACATGTGTGCGTGCATGCATACATGTGTGCATATGCGCATGTATGTATATACACACATGAATATAGATATACATACATATATATGAATATATATACATATTGTATATACTTGAAAGGTTATCTAAAAGAGGGTTTATATTTACTTGACTCAAAGGTGGAGGAAGGTACAAGGGAGCAAATTTCAATTTTATGTGAAGAGATCAAAAATGGAATGGGCTAGGTCCAAAAATGGAATATAATGAATTCCTCATCATTAATAGTATTCAGAGATAGACTGAAGGTCAATTTGTCTGAAATTTTATAGAAGGGTTATTCATTCAAGTTTGACTAAATGGCCTCCAACTTCATTTCCTAAGATCCCATTCCTGAGATTTTCACTCTTAAGATCCCATGATTCCATGAAATTTGGTGCTTCAAATAATTTATCAGAAAAAACAATTAGAATGTTCTCAAATCAAGTAGTAGATCCCAAAAACTTCCAGGGTAGAGACAAGAAGAATAATAATGAGACAGATTAACTAAATTAACTTTGTTTCCTCTCTAATCACATTACAAATAAAGCTATTTCTGGTAGCTCACAAACTCTCATGAAAGCTCATCATTGTCCATCTCTCTGACTCTTCTATGATTTCTTTCCAATTGGCAAGATTACTTTAGCCCCTCCCTCCTCTCTTCTCCTACTTGTTTTTCTTTGACATTAGTAATTCTGTTTTCAGATTTACAACTTGTCAAATTAAAATGTGATTTTTATGAAATAAAGTCAAAGTCATAAAATGGCCAGTAGCAGTGTTGAAATCTTGTCAAAATCAAAGGGGTATTATTTAGTTCCTTGCAAAGAAGCTAAATTTAACCATATTTTAGAAATCAACACTGCAGCTCTAAAATCAGAGTAGATTGTCTGTTCATTATGTGTGACTAGGAAAAGTTTAGTCACTGTCAAAGAAAGTTCAATAGGGAATTAAGAAATGTCAATGAATTTAATTGGTTCATTACACTTCCTGGGGAGGAAATGGTTTAGACTTTCAGAGGAACTTAGGAGTTATTAATCATTAATAACATTCTCAAAAAGATAACCCTCTAAAACAACTTATAATCATTGTGCCATAATACTTTATATTTTTAAGAAATCTATTATCAGAGCAATTTTGATACTCATTATCTGGGTGAAGAAATTGGAAAGTTATCCCTCTACGTCCCACATAGATTCCCAGAGCCAAGCTTATAATTGACTCAAAGAGATAATTTCTCTTCTCACTAGTAACCTTTAAAAGTAGCACATGACATTTTCCAGAGAAAATCATGCAAAATGACTATCATGTAATATGATCCCACCTTCAGTATAACCTGGCCACATCCTATGTTGTTACTGTCCACTAGAACTATATATGTTAATCAAGTTATCCAACTTAGCTTGTCTAAATCTAAATTGGAATTTGTACCTGATTTGACAAGCATTAGAGAACTATGAATGGTTTGTGAGGATCAGAACTACATACTAGGAAACAACTCAATATAATGTATAAGTAGACCTCATTTCTTTTTAGAAGTTCATCCTCTAGTCTATTGGTACTCATGTGCAGGAATTACATTCTTCCAGCTTATACACTATGAGAATAATAATAATAGCTAGCACTTATTTAAGATTTACTACATGTCAATGGCAAATGGCAATATATTATGGCCAAGCACTTTGCTAAATGCTTTACAAATTTTATTTCATTTAATCCTTATAAAAACCCTAGGAGGTAGGTGTTATTATTCTCCTCATTTTACAGTTGAGAAGATGGAGGCAATCAAAAGTTTACCCAAAGTAACACAGCTGGTAATTGTCTGAGAATTCATTTGAACTCAGGTCCTCCAGACCCCAGACTCCACCAGAATGCTATTCACTGCACCCCTAGCTGCCAATTAAGAAACCTAGTGCTACAGAAGTTTCTTTTTGTCAGGCAATTAGCTGGTACTATGGATATAGAGATGGACAAGTAGTTGAGAAGACCCAAAGTCAAATCCAGCCTCAGACATTTTCTAATTGATGGGACCCCAGGTGAGTTACTTCACCTGCATCAGTTCCCTTGTCTATAAAACAGGAATAATAATAATAATAGTGCCCAGGGTACTTACAGCTAAGAGTACAATTACAACATTTATAAAAAAAAACAAACAACTTTCATAATCTTTAAGAAGCTATATAAATGCTAGCTATTATTTCAAAAAAATATTTGTCTCTATTTCATAACAACACCTACTTAAGTTGATTGTTTCTCATCCAACTACCTCTAATACCTTAAAAAAGGCTTCAAACTAACAATGGGGAAAGCTAAGTGCTATAGTGAATAGGGTGCTGGGCCTCAAGTCAGAAGGCTCATTTTTCTTACCTCAAATCTGCCCTCAAACACTTATTAGCCATGTGATCCTGGACAAGTCATGTAAACCTGTTAGTCTCAGTCTCTTCATTTGAAAAATAAGCTGGAGAAAGAAATGGCAAAACATTCTAATATTTTTGCCAAGAAAACGCTAAATGGAGTCATGAAGTCAGACATGACTAAATAACAACAAATAATAATGATAGGCTAACATTTAGATAGTGCCTACAATGTTCCAGCCACTGATCCAAGCACTATATAGATATTATCTCATTTGATTCTTACAACAACCCTGCCAAGTAGGTATTATTATCTCCATTTACAAATTATTCTATGACTACTAAGCAGTGGTGTTCCATTCTTTATATCCAGTGAAACCTAAAAAAAGAGCAATGCAGAGACAAATCAGGGAACAGATTAGCTGTCAGACTCCTTCCTTCAGTCACACCAATAGCAACTTTTCCAAACAAGAGTAAATATGATTCTTTCAAAGTGACCAATTTGGCAGTTTGCCAGTTACTCCAAAATTCTGATTCCCAACCAAAAATATATACATATATGAAATTCATATTTGTAAAAGATTTTATAAGTTTACAAAGCATTTTCACATATATTAGTTCCCTTGCTGCTTCACAACAATCCCATGAAGCAAGCATTAAAGATATTATAATACTAGTTTACACAAGAGAAACTGAGATATAGTTGCTTAAAATTACACAACTAGTAAATGGTAGATTTACTTGTTCTTTTAGTACTTGTTCTTTCTAGTCTAGTATTAATCCTTAATTTGAACATTATAGTATTTGAGAATTGAAAGGAATTTTAGAGATTGTCTAATCTAACTCATTTATTTTCTCTTTTAATCTCATTTGATTGGTAGCTTTTGTCTTTTTTTTGACTTTATTTCACAGCCTTTCTCTTGACAATCGATCATTTTTCCTTTGAAAGAAGTATTAAAAAGGAGAGAAAAAGCAGTTCAGCAAAAGCAAGCAAAATATCAACTGTACCTGACTATAGATGCAGAATTTCACATCACATTCTCCCATCACTACAAAAAAGGGAAGATGGCGCTTTTTCTCAACTTCTCTGATGGCCAATCAACCTAACAGTAAACATTTATCAAAAGTCTTGTATTAGAGTAGGCATATATATATATGTGTGTATGT
Source organism: Myrmecobius fasciatus (assembly GCA_023553655.1). Lineage (NCBI taxonomy): Eukaryota > Metazoa > Chordata > Mammalia > Dasyuromorphia > Myrmecobiidae > Myrmecobius > Myrmecobius fasciatus. Next base: position 10,724 of record JAJPUD010007954.1, on the reverse strand, counting down.
ATTTTAAATGAAAAAAAAATCTTTACTCAGAAAAAGCTGATATTCTAGTGGAGGAAATAACATATGAGGATGTATATATGAAATGAATACAAGGTACCTAATTTTAAGGTAGTAAGTGAAGGAAGGAGAGCTCTAGCAATTGATAGGATCTGGAAAGACTTTGTATAGAAAGTGGTGCTTGAGTTATATCCTAACAGAAGAGAGGGATTCTGTGAGGCAGAGATGCATAAAGGGGAAGACCAATGCAAGGCACAGAGATGGAAAATGAATGATCATATAGGAAGAATGAAGAAAGGGCCAGTTTTTCTGGATGCTAAAATGTGAGAATGCAAATAATGTATAATGAAGCTGGAAAGATATGTTTGGACCAACTTTTTTTTTGTTTGTTTTTGTTTTTGTTGTTTTTAAAGACTAGCTTTTAAAAACCGGAAGATTATATTTTATCTGAGAGGAAATAGGGACCCACTGAAGTTTATTGAAAAGGAGAATGACATGGTTATATATAGGCAAATAATTTCATAGCATTCTGTTTGAGTTTTTTGTTCTTTACACTTAACATTCCAACCCCCTTCTTATAGTAAAGTATCTACTAAAGTGGGACCAGGATCGTGAGTTTCTTATTTTCTAGTCCATTGATTCTTATGCTATATCAGTGTCAGTTTATAATGCTGTATAATGGAAATTCCTAGAGGTTACATCACTAAACTTTTTATAACCAGTTTTCATAAGGATAAAACATTAAAATAACATCAATTTCAGAATAAAAAACAGATATAATTAAAATTACTGTCAAGAAAAAAAAGACTAGGTTGACAAAAGGCTAATGAATCAGAATCCAGTTTAAATTTAAACAAGAAAACTGAAACATAGTCTCGAATTCTTGATTTTAAGAAAGTACAAAAATGCATTTATAATAACTAGAGCCATTTTTAAAGTAGTAGATTTTTTAACAAGATTCACAATTTACAATGTTAATATTATCAATAGGTTAATTAGCCATCTATAAATGATAATGTTAATAATCTTAACACATTTTTCACCAGAATAACAATTCAAGAAATAAGTTTAATTAATTGTAAAACACATAATATGACATATTCCTTACATCATCTATAGTGCTAACTTACTAGAAAAATATGTCCCAAATTGTTATAGATATTTCAGATTAATATATTTCTAGGAGAAACCTTCATATCAATTGATGAAGTAATTAATCTTAAGGGACAGTCCAATGGATTTACATCAGTTTTTAAAAAGGGATCTCTGGAATATAGTATATACAAGATTTTTCACAAATTTTAATATTTAATAAATTAATAATATCTTATAAACGAATTTTAGATCACCCTCAACTACTGATCTCTTCAGGTGGATAGAGAATTAACAGGAAGAGAAGAATGTGAAGGGAATTTTAAAGTTAGGGGAACTATAGACAGGCATTAGCCTTTCAAGTTCTTGAAATAAACTATTATTCCCCAGGAAAATGTCTCTGAGTCATTAGCCAAAAAACTTATCTCTAAACAGATTACAGCATTATACAATAAAATAAATTTTTTTATATCCTTAGCTTGTCTCTTGGCTCCATTCCATAAGGAGGCAGTATGAAACTTTATTCAGGAAACAGTTCTTAGTTCCTAAATCCTGAGACCATCAGGGTCTAAAAGCATTAACTTTGATGGATAAAGAGAATGCAGGATTTCCATGTGCATATCTGAAAACAAATCTGGTATACCTATCAGATCTTTCATCTGTTCTGAGTCATTTTAAATCCAAATACTCAAAATTGCCAGTGACATAGCTTTATGATGAAAGGGAAATGATGTCTACCTTAATCTTATACTATGTGATATAATAGTACAATATCTTTATTAGTAAATCAATCCAAAAACACTTATTAAGCACACACTATCTACCTTCACTCTGATAATAAAGCACTAACTAGATTACATATGTGCATATGTAGGTATATATAAAATATGTGTATATGTGCACAAAACAGATACAAAAAAAAATATACAGGTAATTTTGATAGGGGAGGGCCCTAATGGGTGAGGGGGAGAATCAGGAAAGATCTCACAGAAATGATGATGCCTAAGGTGAATACTGAAAGAAACCTGAGCTTTTAAGAATTGGAGGTGGGGAAGAAGGCCATTCTAGAAATGGGGGATAATTAATGCAAAATCACAGAGACAGAAGGTAAAAGGGTCATGCATAAAAACTACTATGAGGGGAAGTATAACTGAACAATGGAGTATATGATGAGTAGTGATGTTTAATAAACCTGGAAAGGTAGAACAAGACCTAGGTTCAGAAGAATTTCATTTTTTAAATTTACTTCTATTCTTCTGAACTTAAGAAATAAAACAAGAATTTCCAGAACTGAGTTGGATAGAAAAACAGAATTGCCCCTGAAATCACAAATCCATTATGTATAACTTGGTATCTCTTTCAAATATGCAACAAAGTTATCATGTAACTTTTTTTCACCCCACCCCAAACTTTGAGAAGATTACCATTAGACATAAATATGTATATATATATATATATATGTATATATATATATGTATACATATGGGCATATATATATGCAATATATATATGCAAATACATATTTGTGTGTATCTCTGTCAGTTCTTTTTCAGGATTTTAACAGCATCTTCATAGGATCTTTGCAGTTAATTTGGATATTTATAATAGGATTGATTGCTCAAAGTTATTCTTAAAAGAATACTTCCATTACTATATACAATATTCTCTTGGTTCTGCTCATTTCATGCTGAATTATTTCATGGAGGTCTCTCTATGATTTTTTTTAAATTACTGAGTTTGTCATTTGTTATAGCAGAGTAATATTCCATCACAACTTGTTTAGCCATTCCAATTGATGGGTATCCCTACAATTTTCAGTTCAACACCACAAAGGATTACTATCAAGACTTTAGAACATGTAGGATTTTTTTTCCATTTTCCCTAATCATCTTGGGAAACAGACCTAATAGTGCTATTGCTGTCAAAGAGTATAAACAGCTTAATAACTTCTTGGGGCATAATTTCAAATCTCTCTCCAAAATGATTGGATCAGCTCACATATGCACCAACAATGAATTAAGATCTCAATTTTTCCACATCCTCCCCAACATTTGTCATTTCCCCCTTCTATCTTCTATTATTTTAGCCATCACATTGGCTTGTAAAATGTTGTAAAATATCTCAAGTTTGTTTTAATTTGCATTTATCTAATAATGATTTAGAGCATCTTTTCATATGACTATAAAGTTTTGATTTCTTCATCAAAAAAACTACTTGTTTCGATCATTTGATCACTTATCAATTGGGTTTTGACTCCCATTCCTACAGAATTGACAAAGTTCTTTATATAAATTGAGATATGAGACCTTGGTTATCTATAAATCCCCCCCCCCCAGTTTTCTGCTTTCCTTCTGTTCTTACCTACATTTGTTTCATTTTTTTAACAAAATCTTTTTAATTTAATGCAAGGTTGTCCATTTTACATTTTACAATAATCTCTATCTTTGGTTTATTCATAAATTGTTCATGTATTCCTAAGTCTGATAGGTAATATGTTCCATATTCTTCAAATTATCTCACTTTATATCAGGTCGTGTATCTACTTTGAATTTATCTTGGTAAATGGTATAAAATATTGATCTATGTCCAATTTCTGCCAACTGTTTTGCAGCTTTCCCAACAATTTTCACTAAATAATGAATTCTTATCCCCAAAACTTGTCTTTACATCTTTCAAATACTGGGTTGCTATAGTTACGTACTGCTGTAGATTATATATCTACTCTATTCCACTGATCTACCTTTCTCTTACTTAGCCAATACCAAATAGTTTTGATAATTACTGCCTTGTAACATAGTTTAAGATTTGAACTCGAAGATAAGCATTCCTGACTCCATGTTTAGCACTCTGTTCATTATACCTCCTAGCTAATCTGCGTTATAACACAACAATTAGAAACTTTTTGGGAGAGGAGAAATCAAATCATAGTTAAAAAAGATTCACACCTTATAAAGAATTACTTTAACCAGATATTGAGACTAATACTTGAATTAGGTTCCTCAACTTTTTTTTGAATCATGGACTTCTTTGACATGATAAAATTTATAGATCCCTTATCAGAGTAATATTTTTAAACTCATTGAATAGAATATATAGGATTACAAAAGAAACCAATTATACTGGCCACATAACTGCAAAACCAATTTACTTTACATTTTTCCATTAGTTCCTTTGATATTTTTAATCTTTTGTTATTCCAAATGAATTATTTTTTCTAGTTCCAAAAAAACTTTTGGTAAATTAGGATAGGACTGATAGATCAATTTTGGTAAAACTGTCATTATTATATTGGCTCTTCCTACCCATAAACGAATATTTTTCTATTTATTTCTCTGAATTTATTTGTGTACAAAGTTTTTTATAATTTTGTTCATATAGATCTTGTTTGCTTCAGTAGGCGTATTCTCAGGTGTATCTAGAGATATTTTTAAAAGGATTTTTCTAGGTATCTCTTCCTTCAGGATCCTGTTGGTGATATATAGGAATGCTGACGGTTTATGTGGATTTACTTTATATCATGCTGCTTTCCTTAAATTTTTTTTTCATTTAACATTTCAGTTGGGTACATCATCAAATCATCTTACAAAAAAAGAGATGATTTATTCCTTAATTCCCTATTCTGATTCCTTCTATTTCTTTTTCTTCTCTTATTGCTATTGCCAGGATTTCCAGTATAGTATTGAATAATATTGGTGAAAGTGGGCATCGTTTTTTCACACCTGATTTTACTAGGAAGATTTTTAGCTTATCTCCAATACAAATAATGCTTGGTAATAGTTTTAGGAAAATGCTTCTCATCAATTTAAGGAAAAGTCCATTTATGCCAATGCTTTTAAGTATTTTTAATAGAAATCTGAGTTGTACTTTTATCAAATGCATTTTCTGCATCTATTGATATTATATAAATTTTTGTTACTTTTATTATTGATATGATCAAGTATATTAATACTTTTCCTTATATTAAACCATCCCTGAATTCCTAGCATGAATCCCATTTGGTCATAATGTAAGTCTTTGTAATATATTGTTGTAATCTTTCAGCTAGCATTTTATTTATCATTTTTACATCCATATTCACTAATGAAAATAGTCTATAATTTTCTTTGTTTTTACTTTTGCTGGTTTAGATATCAGTATCATATTTGTTTCATAAAAGGAGTTTGGTAGGATCCTTTCATTGCCTTTTATCAGAAGTGTTTTAAATGTCAAACAGGGGTGTTTATAGTTGATTCTAAACTAGGTAATAAGGAGTCATTGTAGAAATTGTTCAGACCTGTGCTTTAAGAAAATCTCTGTGACTGGATTTCATATAGGATGATAAGGTGATGGAGTAGAAAGGGAATAGATGAGGAATACTTAAAGAATTCCTAGCTCAAAAATGTTTCTATATCATTGTTTTGGGAGACTAGCATCTTCAGAGTACTGGGGATTATATCTCCTCAAAGGAATGAACCTAGGGAGGTTAAGTATGGGAGACTCACAATTTTGTGTAATAGAAGTAACTCAAAAAGATCTTAGAACAGATATTCTATAAATGGTTCTGTTCATTTTCTCTACTAATGAAGAAGGTCTTATGCAGATGTTCCAGGCTTGAGATCTGAGTTACAACTAGCTAGTTATTGTTGTTCATTCATAATCTGACTCATCTTGACCCCATTTGGATTTTTTTTTTGGCAAAGCTACTAGAGTGGTTTGCCATTTCCTTCTCCAGCTAATTTTACAGATGAGGAACTGAGGCAAACAGGGTATACCCAGGGTTACACATCAAGATCACTTGTCAGAGTGTCAGATTTGAACTCGAAGATAAGCATTCCTGACTCCATGCTTAGCACTCCTAGCTAATCTGAGTTATAACACACCAATTAGAAACTTTTTTGGGGAGGGGAAATCAAATCATAGCTAAAAAAGATTCACACCTTATAAAGAATTACTTTAACAAGATATTGAGACTAACACTTGAATTAGGTTCCTCAACCTTTTTTGAGTCATAGACTTCTTTGACAATCTGGTAACATTTATAGATCCTTTATCAGACTAATATTTTTAAACTCATTGAATAGAATATATAGGATTACAAAAGAAACCGATTATACTGGCCACATAGGCAGTCCTGACCTCTACCATCTAAAGTCTAGGAATGTCAGATTTTGCCATTTCATTCCTTCCTCAGAGTTTTCTGACTGAGGGGGGTGGATTCTTTGACATTGGATCCAGTTCCCAAAGATGTATTGCCCCAAGTGTATGGGGTATGTTTTTCTGCACTCTAGCTCTCATTAGCCAGTAAGAGCCTTTGAAAAGTAGCTTTTACACAGAAATCTTTACTTCAAAAGGTAGAATTATAAACATAAAAATTTGCTCTCCCATCAAGTGGGAGTCCTCCTACTCCTCTTCTTTGTACCATTTCAATCTCAGGAAAGGGAAAAGAGATTATATTTCTAGTTTAGTTGGGTTTCTGTAAAGTATAATCTGTTCCAAAACCAAAACACCTCTAGGGCTGGAATCCCCAAACACCTTGGCTTCTTCAGATTTCCATGCCAGGCTGATTGACTGCACCTTCCTGTCTGTGATCATGGCTCCAAATTTGCCACAGTTCAAACTACCATGTCTAGGGAGATCATTTATAAAGCTAAGGATAAACAACATAGAATGAAAATAAATATGCCCAAGCTCCTTTTTCAGGGTAAAAGAGAAAGAATGGGAGGAAAGTCTTTTTCCTCTTACCATCCCTACTGTAGGTAAACTGGGTGGATGCAGCAGATAAAAATTGCTGAATAAAGGAGATCATAACCTGCTCTGTCTCATAAATTTTAAAGATGCCTATAGCTAACAAAAGGAGACTAACTCCATTAGTGTGTCAGGTAAGGCAAACTTCAGGTTAGGCAAACTAGGCATTCTCAAAAGGTCCCTCAAGTAGACATCCATGTTAAACAAAGTAGACATGAGCCAACATATTTAGGTTATAGACAAATATAGTTCTCAAAATAGTTTAAAAAAAAAAAAACAAGTTTAAGGAGCAGCTAGGTGGCGAAGTGAATAGAGCACCAGCCCTGAAGTCAGGAGGACCTGAGTTCAAATCTGTTCTCAGACACTTAACACTTCCTAGCTGTGTGACCCTGGGCAAGTCACTTAACCTCAAATGCCTCAGGGGAAAAATAAATTAAAAAAAAGAAAGAGTATTTAAAAAAACAAGTTTAAAAACCTTAGATGAATGTTGGTGAGCATTCAGAGAGTGAGAGTTTTGAAAGGGAAAAGGTAGAGAAGATGCTATGTTTCTAGTGAGACAAGGGAATTTGGATAGTCAAAGTCATTTACTTGCCTTAACTCAGAATCCACGGTACAATAAGCAACTTTCTAATGAAACTAGGTATTGTAAACAGTTGATTTGGACAATTTAGGATCAGAAGCAGTGTTGGTTGTAAACTTTTTGCCTGATTTATTTAGTTGCTGCCCATTTTTTTTTTTTTTGCTTGATTTTGGCTAGAAACATTTGGCTCCACACTACTGTGAAATGAACTGTCTCCAAATCTAGCATTTTACACAGGCTACTGATCTGCACAACATACTGATTGATAGTTTGGGGATTCTGCAATTTCCAGGTCACTGGGTCAAGTAACTGCAAGGCTTTCTAAATGGTAAATCCCAAAAATGCTTTCTGGCTCTGGAATCAGTACTTTTTAACTATTAGTTAACACTAAGTCATTTGAGGACAGTTAAAGATCAGAAAGACAACTTGGTTGATTGGGTATACAAAGTTGTAATGCCATTCATTTTGGAAACTTATGACACAGAAACCCCACATGTATACCCCACTCAAAATGGCCATCTGCTGAATATGCACACAGGAGCCAAGAAATAAGGTGAAGCATAGTAGTCTGTCATGGCTAATGTCACCCATCCCCCTGATAGCAATGACTTTCAGCTTGGTCCTTTTCTATGTACGAGTTTTGGATATTCAGGCAAAGGATCTCAGTTTGAATCCCCACTCTGCCACTTTTCACCTCCCTGACCTTGGGAAAAATCACAACCTAATTAAGTCCAATTTCTCCTCTAAAAAAGAAGGAAAGTAGGGGAGGGGAGAAAGAATGGACTCCACAGTTAATTGCTAAAATTGTTGACCTTTTAGATCACAGATTCTTTGACATTTTTGTGTCTCATGAAGTATGCTGGTTAATGTTTAGCACCCAGCTCTCTGAAAAGAAAAAAAAAAAACAAAACACATTTTTAAGTTTAACCTGAATTATTAACATTTTAACATCAGTTAATTTAACACTAACATTTTAACATTCCATCACTTTCTTCAGTCTAGACAATCAACCAAACAATAAATCATGCCCTGATTTGTAGTGTGCCAATTTCTGAGGTGTAAATACTCACACAGAAAATTTAACAGTGTACTAGCTGCCTTCAGCAAGCCCCTGCAAGTAACCCTTTGGCAATCTGGTGAAGTCTGTGTTCTTTTCTCAGAATATTTTTAAACTCATAAAATTCCTAGGAATTACAAAGGAAATTAGTAATCAATCAGCAAACATTTATTAAGCACCTACTAGGTGTCAGGCACCAGGTACTATGCTGACTGCTGGAGATACACATGTGCTAAGAGATTTACAATTGTTCTCTTTTGATCCTCACAACGTTTCTGGAGGTTCTCTGTGTGCCTGAACATGTATGTATTTGTATCGTATTTTTCCATTTTACAGATGAGAAAACAGAGGCAGCGGCACACAGCTATGTCTGAGGCCACTTTTGAACACATATACCTTCCAGATTCCAGATCCACCTCCCCACCTAACTTTAGGGGGAAAAAAAATTGGGCAGCTAGGTGGCGCAGTGGATGGAGCACCATCCCTTAAGTTAGAAGGACCCGAGTTCAAATTTGGTTTGGGACACTTAATATTTCCTAGCTGTGTGACCCTGGGCAACTCACTTAACCCCAATTGCCTCAAGGAAAAAAATTACACTAAAACATGATTTTAAAACATATTCACAGTTCTGTCTCTACCTATTAGCTCTCTGTGTACAGGGCCTGTTTCAGTTTTATGTGTTTTCTCCAGGCCTTGGTACAAAGCAGGCGTTTAATAAAAATGTTTGCAGAATGTTAATCGAATGACTGGATCCCTTCCAATTCTAAGGCAATGAGTCTCCAAGAACTACTGCTGCTGCTGGTACGACAGAAGCAGAGCAGGAAACGCAGGGAGGCCTCTGAGACGCCCCAGTTCCCTTCCCGTTCACCCTGAAAAGCTCGGAAAACTGCTGCCTGCAGGAACATTTATTTGTAGGAAACTCATTCTGGCTTCTCCAGCAGGGAGAGATTTAGTGCTCTGTGAGCCTGCGCATGCCGCATGCGCCTTCTACCTCTCCCGTAGCTTTACGTACACGTAGAGACGTGGCTCAGGAGGCGGAGTCTTGCGCAGGCGCACTAGCCAGCCGCCGTTAACATCGATACTGCCGGCCGGTCTGAATTGGGGGCTACGGGCTCCGGGTTTTTACCGTGGCTCCCTTCCACTCTGTGTAAGGGGGTCCTGAGCGCGCGCAGCAGGAGAAAGGTTCTGCGAGGAGCTCTTTCCCTCCCTCCGCGAGGCGAGTACCTGGCCGGCGGGGCGGCGGCGGCGGCGGCAGCGGCAAAAGCCAGGCCCGAGGAGCCGGAGGCTGATCCCTTCCCCCTCTGCCGGCTGTCTCCGCCGCCAGCATGAAGCTAGTGAGGAAGGACATGGAGAAGGACAACGCGGGCCAGGTGACTCTGGTGCCCGAGGAGCCCGAAGACATGTGGCACACGTACAATCTTCTGCAGGTGGGTGACAGCCTGCGTGCCTCCACCATCCGCAAGGTGCAGACTGAATCCTCTACAGGCAGCGTGGGCAGCAACCGCGTGCGCACCACGCTCACTCTCTGTGTGGAGACCATCGACTTCGACTCACAGGCGTGCCAGCTGCGGGTCAAGGGTACCAACATTCAGGAGAACGAGTACGTCAAGATGGGGGCCTATCACACCATCGAGCTGGAGCCCAACCGCCAGTTCACACTGGCCAAGAAGCAGTGGGACAGCGTGGTCCTGGAGCGCATCGAGCAGGCTTGCGACCCGGCGTGGAGCGCAGACGTGGCCGCCGTGGTCATGCAGGAAGGCCTCGCCCACATATGCCTTGTTACACCCAGCATGACCCTCACCCGAGCCAAGGTGGAGGTGAACATCCCCCGCAAGCGCCGAGGCAACTGCTCACAGCATGACCGGGCCCTGGAGCGCTTCTATGAACAGGTGGTCCAGGCCATCCAGCGCCACATTCACTTCGACGTGGTCAAGTGTGTCCTGGTGGCCAGCCCCGGCTTTGTGAGGGAGCAGTTCTGCGACTATATGTTCCAACAAGCTGTGAAGACAGACAACAAACTGCTGCTGGAAAACCGGTCCAAATTCCTTCAGGTACAGTAGTCTAGCTAACGGGATAACCCAAATTAAAGCTTGTGGGTTGGCATAAATCTTAATAAATAGTGTAAGAATGAGGACATTTGAAGGAATGTGGGAGTGACGTCTTAATTATATTCATATGATAGTCTTAGAAATGTCACCTGGATTGTAAAAAAATTAGTGTCGTGTTTTTTCCTTATTCACGTTGGTGATTCCTTTTAGGGAAAAGAAAAAAAAA